>JBCAUA010084791.1:0-10661 GCA_038406235.1 Peronia verruculata | reverse complement strand
TATCTATCTATCTATCTATCTATCTATCTATCTATCTATCTATCTATCTATCTATCTGTCTGTCTGTCTCTCTGTCTCTCTGTCTGTCTCTCTGTCTGTCTCTCTGTCTGCCTGCCTGCCTGTCTGACTGTCTGTCTATCTGTCTGTCTGTCTTCACCTTTCAATTGATCCATCTAGTCTTCTCCTATCTTCTTCTTGTCATATTCATATAACACTCCGTCTGTCTGCAGACTCTCACAAAAGCGTATATCTGCAACGGTTCTATTGATTATCCAGATATCTGTCTCTATCTATTTGTCTGTCTGTCTTTCTGTCTGTCTGACAGACAGATAATCCGTTCATTACATTCATTGTGTACCAGCTGTCTGACTTTTTCTGTCCATTGTCTCTTTTACCGTCTCCCTAAAGGCCATTTCCACTGGTTAAAGAGAGAACCAGCATCCGCTACTCTTTCGCTCCGGATTCCAAGCCTCTTTTGTTTATTTACATTTCCTGGTGGGTGTTTAATAGTGCCGTATTCCTCTCCTCTCTCCCCCTTCCCTCCCTATCTTTTCCTCACTTACTCATTACCTGTCCTGAGACCACTGTCTTGTACACTGACAGTGTTTTTGTTATTGTTGTTGTTATTGTCTTGTTGTTACCAGTATCAATACCAGCTGGTCAGTATAGTACCAATGTCCTTTGTAAGAAGGCCGTCTTGATACTGTAACTAAATGTTCCAGAATTCTTGAATAAACAACACACCTCATCTTAACGTTCACCCTAACCCTAGCTCTAACTCTAACCGTAATCGCAGCCCTCCTGAAGCCACCTGGCATTGTGTCTAGAATCTGCAAGCTCTAATCCTATCTCTGGACTCAAAACTCAAAACAAACACACGATGCAATAAAAACTCAAAACAAACAAACGATGCAATTTGATTGATCGGACAGGTATAACATTATCGTAAGTTTATAACAGACCATTGAGTTGATCCCAACCACCTGGTCACAATAAGCAGTGCGTTTTTTGTTGTTGGTGTTTTTTTTTTTTGTTTTGTTTCTATTGTTGCTTTAAAAAAAAAAAATATATATTTTCATTCGACTGTCATGTGAGCTTAATGCATCATTTTTCTGTCGTACAACAATTCTTCCCAGGGAGTACTCACACTGTTTCTATCTTCATTCTATCCCTTTGTATAACATAGCAAATCTATAGTATAAATCTGTGACAAAAGCCACAATAGGCTTATGGACTCGAACATTACTGAATGGATCCACATAAAATTTGGCAAACCACATTGTTGCATATGGATCTGTATTTGTTGTATGTACATAAACCCGAAAAAAGCTTATCATCTTTGACGTTATTCTACAAATGCTGTAATAATTGAATAACTAACTCGCGAGGTTGCTTGATCCGAATTGTAAGTTGGATAGTATGACGGATTCGAAAGCACGTTTTCTTTGAGTAAGGTAACATTCAGTTTAATCAACCAAAATATCAACATCGAGGTGCACCCGCTTTGCCACACACTTTAAGTCTCACTGATTTATTCATTCATTTTTTGTATTCATCCATTTATCCATTAAAAGTTTTATTTATCTGTTTCTCTGTAGCTATTAAAAATCTCCCACGAAGGCCATGGGTTCTCTTCTTATTAGAAGACTAAATACTTATTATGAAGACAATCAAAATGTTAAAACCTCAAAGATTGCAAGGTTTCTAACCACGGCTCTTGTTCTATCCATACTAAACAAATAAAAACCTGATTAATCCTGTTTCAGGAATTAATAGGTTTTGCATAGACTTAGATTTTTTTTCGTTTAGTTAATATAGTTTATATCCTATGTTATCGTCCTATCCATTGATACTTTAAATTGTACTCATTTTGGCAGTCACGTTCTTCTCCCTGGAATTTTGGTAACATTTATGTTATGAAGATGTGAGCATTTGATATTTCACTGTTGCTCTGAGATTTAAAACGGATAGTATTTATTTTATATCATTTATATTTTATTGTTATCTTTCTTCTTTGTGGTGGCTTTTGCCATTGTTAGACTGAAAATCAATGCTAGCCGAAGTGAGGATATTTAGTAACCACACTTGGCGCAGTGTTGACTTCTGATGACTATCTACAGCCCAGAGCCAGTCGGGAGAATGGAAAATCCCATGAAATGCGAGGAGACGATGGGCAGCCAAAACTTACAGACCATCACCGAGATTTGTCTGCGTCAGTCTGTCTGTCTCGTCCTGTCTATTTGTCTGTCTAAGCCGTATCTATCGCCTGGCCATTTAGTTATTCTGTCTGTCTGCCGTGTAATATATTAGATTGGATGCCCTTTTTCTTCGGTTCTGTTGACGGTCGTGTGTGTTTTTTTTTTTTTTAATCTGTCTGTCTATCTCCTGCTTTGAAGAATTGCTGGCTATTGATCTTTTATTTTTTATATCAAGTTCTAACGTGTATTAAATGATTTATCTAGAGGTTGAGCGTTTACATCTAAGTAAAGTGAAAATTTAAAGTAGTATTCAAACTAATGTAATCTTGAGGACATTTTGCAAAGACGACACACATTGAAAGCATTTCCACGTCACATGATGTACATTTTTTAATGAGTTATATTTTTTTGAGTAAAGCAAAGTTTGGGTACTATCTTTTGGTTCATTTTTTTTCCCTACGGATCTTAACATCCCGTCCAAGCTAAATTAGACGTCTGGAACTTCGGCGGCCCTCGTTTCATTATTTGACTGCAAGAACTGGTTGATTTAAGAATTTAATCTTCCATTCAGCAGAGATGAGCTAAATCGAGGTGAAGTTAGACTAAAACGATCACGCCAGGGTGAGAAATTTGTTGACCAAAGAAAAATAATTAATAATTCTTTTGCAAACATTCATTAAGTCTCTTCTATGTCTAAGATCTACTCCGTCAATTCCTGCCATCAGCTCAGAGATTATCTGTCTAACAGTTTGCTGTAAGGCCCAGCCCACTGCTCTTATCTATCCTAGACTTGAACATTTCACAACTCCCGTTTATGAGGACCCACCCACAATTCTGGACAAGGAGATTAGGAAGCAACGGTTGTCATCTTATGTCGGGGTTGAACTCGCCCCTTTCCTGTCTCTGGGCACTCTTCAAACATAAACCTATTATAATCGTTTTGTCGGCTAGTCGTTCAAGACAAAATAATTTGCAACGTTGTTTACAAGTTTCCCCAATTGATGATCCTGCACATAGAATTCAGAGAATTAAAAAAAGTTATAGTCCTATATCCGAAGATGTCCAGTTTCCTCTTACTGCTGGACACACTTTAAAGAATAAGTTTTGCTCTTTCCTGTGAAAGTGTCCCGACGCTAAAACATTTGCACCTTCGTTTAGCAGCCCACCAATGATCAGAAAAAAAAAAGAAAATCAGAAAAGCACAGACTAGGGATTAGTAGTACCATCTGTATATCTCATAGCATCTCCTCAAAGATGAAAAGATCTCGTTTCATTGTTACTATTACATGATTTGAACATTCACAGTTCAGTCTGGTTATTCACTGGGGAATGGGCTTAAAGATTCAACATCTAGAGCACTCAATCATCACCCTCAAGAGCTGACTGACACAGCGAGCCATACCTATCGGCATACCTTTAAAAACTAGACGAGGTTTGAGTTTTATTGCTGTGCTGCTCCATAGCCAAATCATTTCACAACGAAGTTTGTCAGTTGTTATCTGTAATCCGGAAAAGATGACTTCTAAATTACACAATCATCTCTCATCATTATTGTATGTTGCTAGTTCCCAGCTTCTTGACACTTTTTCAAAAATGTGCCCGCCCTTTTTGTTTTGTTGTTTTTTCCCTTTGCTTTTTATTCAAATCAGTTCAGCTGTCTTGTTATTGGATGCCAAACGACTTTGGCTTGCGACTCTGCAAGTTATACCTGAATGAAAAAAAAAAAAATAATAATAATAATAATTCAGATAAGAAAAAAAAAACATCCAACTGTCAAAACTTTTTTGTCTATCCTGCTCCTTTCTGCACTTATCACGGATATGCTTTTTTTTTAAAAATTTTTTATTGTTAGTCTTCAACAATTCATGTTTTTTCCCCCACTATTTGGAGTGTGGCTTCTACATAATTATTTGCTGTGCATGAACTGTTTATCTTGAGCAAAATCCAACAATTCAAAACTGTTTCACCGGAGCTTTACCGTTCTTTATCCCAGAAAACTCGTCGCGATGACTGATAAAAGGCGTTTTGTCTTATCCCGCAGTTATCTAGCAGATAATTGCCTTGGCCCCGGAGCAATGGCAGGAACATGTTTAGGTCAGAGTGAGGGAACGAATTGCTACAATTAAGTATGCAAAACGTGAATCATTCACATGTAGCTGTAAATGAACATGTCTACCTCAAGCTGTGTGGCTAAGCTCCACCTCTCTGGCAAGTTGTCCTCCTTGGCAACAATCTCGAGTGCGATCTCGATAAAAAGCAATCTTTAAATGTTTAGATTTTCCTGTCGTACTGTAAGAATTTTAAAGGTGAACCCCCAACTGAGGTTTATCTGTGAGATAATATCTTATCAGAGTTCAAAAAGTGCATGAACCAGCTCTATTGTGACGAAAAGTGGGAGAAAGGAGGAGAATTCTGTGGTTTTAAGAGTTCTCAAGACCTAGATTAATACTTAATACTAAGGCCAATGATGGAATTATGATTATAGGCTTCTCTATGGCCCTTAACTCCATCTGAGACGATAGGAGCGCCTCCTAACGAATGGAAGATCGTTGTGCGCAGTCCTATGACTTCCCTCTACCAGACAAAACTGGGACTGAACTAGCAGTGTAAAAGAGGAAAAAAATCACTTTTGCACCATTTGCTTGAAACATACACCATGAAAAATTCAAAGAAATAAAAATGATGTAAAAAAATGTTGGTTTTTTTTTTCTTCTTAGTGTTATAATTTTATTATTTTATCTTGGCGATCAGTCTTTCGAATGGCAAGCAGTGACAGGATTTTTTCCTCTTGACACTGCTTGCTCAACACATCTTTCGTCTGGTAAAGGGAAGTAATAGGGCTGGTCAAAAGGATCTCCCCTTACACGAATCCATCTTTTGGGAGGGGCAGATAATCTGTGAAACGATCTCCAGTTATGTGCTAATCCTCTCCATACATCACGTCTGTGGGTCAGTCCCTGGCAGTCACCAGTTTTCTTTTCTTCATTCCTGGATGTTCTCACATGATCTTGTTACATGACCTTGCAAGAAATAGATAGAACCAAAAGTGAATATTTGGGAAATTCCACTCATGTATTTGAGGAAACTAGGTCAAGAGAGTAGCAATAGATTTGTTTCGACCAAACGAACGGCTGAAAATCCCCGTCTAATGTTAGTAGGAGGGTACAAACGCTGCAAACTGTTCACTACCGCTGACATAGAAAAACATAGAAAAATATACGGGACTGGTAACAATTGTTCTCGGATCTCGTGATGAAGCAGTAACAAACAGCGGTGAGTATTCTATTTTAAGTAACAAACATAAGTGAGTATTCTCTTTTAAGCACGGGAGTAGAAACACTTCGCTGGGGATTTCCAGATTTTTGCTGAGTCGAATATGAACTAGTGTGAAACATATTTAACAACTTTAAGCAACGATAATTGTACATAATTAGACCAACCTCCGTCTTTTGTCAAGGCGCAATGTAGTCGGAATCGTACAGACACAAAAAAAAACCAGGTAGTTTGTCAACCCGAAGGACCTTGTTAATCGGTTCCTATCAACACACAAATTAATTTTCCCACCATACATCACACTGTTCCAACGTCATCAGTTAAGAAGCGAGGTTTACCTCTGAAGTGTACTTATTCAGTATGTGTAATTAATAGTCTTTCATCTACACCAGTCGGTTAAGTTTCATTGTATGATAATCATTCTGCTTCTAAAAGCTGCCAGAACGACCAACTAGTGATAGAAATGTACACAGTTTAGCCAATTCCTATGAGCTGACTAGCCACCCAGTTGGTTGTTACGTATAACCACTCTCATGACCAGAGCTTCCGGAACCCAGAGGGAAGATGGGGATGAATTCCGAATTGCGTGTGATGTAATACCTGGGTTTATCTCTGTCTGTCTGTCTGTCTGTTTCTTTGTCTGTCTGTCTGTCTCTCTGACTATCTGTTTGTCTCTCTCTCTCTCTCTCTCTCTCCCTTCCCTGTCCCCTCTTCAATCCTCGTATTCCTTTAGTGTGAAATGTCGTGTGAGGTCCAGTGGTGTCCATGAGTCTCCGCCAAGGTCGTCAGTCCTCACTGGTCATCAGAGACTAGGTTGAAAAGGGAAGGGGAGGGAAGATGCTGTCCAAAGGTATTCAGTTCTATACATCAAGAGAAGAAGACACATTAATATCTTACTCGAAATGTTCATTTTCCCAGTATGACACAAGGATGATGAAGTTTGTGTCAATGGGAATTGTATAGTAAAAGTGATCTTTGTCTTAGGTTTAGTCTTAATAAGTGGTATCGACATTGTCTAACTGCTGTCTTCTCCGCTCCGTATGTATGTATGTATGTATGTATGTATGTATGTATGTATGTATGTATGTATGTATGTATGTATGTATGTATGTATGTACGTATGTGTGTATGTATGTATGTATGTATGTATGTATGTATGTATGTATGTATGTGGTGTGTGTGTGTGTGTGTGTGTGTGTGTATGTATGTATGTATGTATGTATGTATGTATGTATGTACGTAAGTATGTATATGTGTGTATGTGTGTGTGTGTATGAATGCGTGGCTAAGTACGTGAAATGAATATTAAGACGTGTGGGATGAATATTTGGATGAGTGTGTGAAGTAATTATTGTGGGGGTAAAAGTGTAAGTAAGTCTGTAAAATCTTACGCGATTTAATACGTTGTTGAGTGTGTGAGTGCCATATTTTTCAGCTATTTAGTCTGCACCTGAGCTGTCACTCTTATTGTTTCCATGCGCGTTCCAAATGGCAGCCTCTATTATACACATACCGGTTATCGGTTTACCTAACTGCGATGGCCATTTGGAGAGCGTGCCTCCCTTTATTGGCTGCAGAACTAGACATTTTTTCCCCTTGTGTACGTGATAGAGGAGGATAATGTCAGATTAAACTGTCAGTGCTCATGACATGTTTGGCTATTGCTTGAGTCCATATTACTCTTAAACAACCATGTTACAGAACTCACTAATTACCACCAAAGAACTGGGTAATCAGTGCTGGTCATCACAGAAGATTTCTCTGCATACATCTCTGATTCACTGATTCACTCATATTTTCTGCCCATGTTTTGACTGATTGACAATGACTAATCTTTATTAGACTAATCCTTAAAATGTCAGAGGAATCCTCTGGCCTTCTATTTGTGTTATGCATGTCTTCAATTCTAGGACAGTAGGGTTATCTCAGCTTCAAGTGTTTAATTTGATGAGAGGATTTTTTATGATCGGAAATTTCGAGTGCAGAAATTTTGCTTGGACAACGGCGTCTCCATTAGTGTATGCAAAATGATGCGATGTTATCTACTAATATTTAATAAGATTTTGATGAGACATTTTAGATATGTACATGAGGCTAATCATCAGCAAATATGCTGGAGATTATGGAAAACTTGAACATAAGTCTGACGATAGCTGACCACGAAAGTAGTAATGTGGAATTCGGCTTCATAGATTGTAGTAGAATTAATGTAATCGAAGGATTAGTGAAGGCACGTTGTGTCTCTGTACTGGGTGTATAATCCTTTCTGCACTTGTGAGATCCAAGGTGAGCATGTAGTGCCGTCCTAAGTATTAAATACGGTCTACGGACCGTACTGTGGACTTTATCTTTCAAAACCAGAACTATCTCGTGAAATACTGTTCTAAGCATAAAATGTACTGTGAGACTCTGCATACCTTATGTCACAGCTATAGGAGGAGACCACATACAATAGACACCCAGGGGACAACAGAGAATTTATCGTTATCTGACAACGTGACAGAATGGACACTAGCGCTGTTAAAGGCAGCCATACCTTGGATACATGGATCTTTATTAAACTCAGCGTTACTTCATCTTTTGTTCCGCCCTATCTCTTCTCAATGGAAATTTTAATGTAAACGTCTCCGGTGGTTTCTGGTCAAGTCTCTGTCGTATGTCGTGCATTCAGTGGTTCCCGCAATTTTGTACTGAGGGTCCTGTATGTTGAAGCCTCTAATATGATCAAGACGAAAACATACAGATGAATCCCATAAGGTCCGAATTGCCCTTACGAACACAGAAAGAGTATGTCAATATAGGATTTCAACATCCCCATTACTGTGACTGTTTCGACTTTTGAAAGCCTAACTGACTTAGGAGCCAAATTTGACCAAAGCTTAACAAATGCAGTGTCAGTTCTCAAGGTCAAATTGTTCGTCACAGGAAAGAGTCTAAACCGACAATTTAGTCTATACGTCGGTCATAGCACTGAAAGACAAGTAAACTTTCAGTGTGTTCTTTCCGCACATAAAAATTTCTAGGATTTCACAAGCGCTCATGGCTGATGAGTGGTAAATTCAGTTCTGGCTTTCTGATTCCTTTCAACGTGAATCTGATAATTTTGCTATTTGAGATGCCCCAGTCCATTGCATTTGGTTCACTGACTATGAGCCGTGTCTAATCCTTATACCACACATGCACCATTTAACTGTAAATAGTTAAATAAACTTTTAACTGAGCATGGCTCTGGTTGGATGAACAGTTCAATACCTGGGTATCGATCTGACGATTGGCGAAGACTGTCTGAGACATGAGCCGGACAAACAGTGACAATCGATCATGGAGAAACCGTCCGTCCTTACGTGCCAGATAATTGGATGCAAATATTGTCATAACTTCATGCCATATCCTCCAATGGTTCTATTTCTTTTTTAGAACGTTTTCCCCATGATCATCTGTATTGGTCTTATCGCTTTTCGTCCAGAAACAAAAATGCGAGGCAAACGGGAAATTATTATTTCTGGACTTATACTTTTGTTAACCTAATGTGGAGACACTAGAATCTAACCTGCGTTCGCCTGGAAAGATAAAAAGCTTTTTTTTTTTTTCCAATCATTTCTCATATCTTCACAACAAGAATTTCTCTTATTTTGCACTATGAAGATTATTTTTTTCCCTTATGGAAATGATCTTTTCCGTTATAAAGATGATTTTTTTTCCATCCTAGAGATTCTTTTCGCATTGCTTTAAAAAAAATATATATATATATGTTTATGCTGTTTGTCCTTTGAGGGCTTTTCTTTGTGTCATTTTTTTTGTCAATATTTCGACATGCATCCAACCTTTTCATGCCTCTATGGAGACTAACCGGGTCTACAAACTGAACTTCCACTCTAGACACAGTTTGTGACAGATGTGGGCTACTATTCTCTCCATTCCTCTCTCAGTTCTCTGCCTTTGGTATATTACTAACATTATTGTTATTATTATTATGTGTAACTATGGCCTTTCCAATTCAAAACAAGCAGTATTAACGGGGCTTTAAATGCCAACTCAGATTAGCGAGGAAAATGTTTGTGGGTAAGAACTCCTAACCCCTCCGCCACGGCGATCCCATTAGTTCTTCTTATCAAATATTATTCTATCGAACTGGTCGGAATCTTGCAATAGGAATGCCATGCTGCCATAGACAACCCCAATATTCATGAAGGTCTGAGAACTGTTCTGTCCAGGACTTACGAGTCATTCACTGCGGCGCCGCCATTTCCTGTAAGACGTCATTGTCAGGCGTTGGGTGGCAACAGGGGGACTCTATCTCATCTGTGACGTCTTCCTGTGATTTGTGGCTTGGGGGTGAGGTAGGGGTAAGGAAGGAGTGCGTTGGGGGGGGGGGGGGAGTTGTAGATAGAACTGCATAGATAGGAAATAATGATGGTGCTGCTCAGTGGTCGGTCCACACGAACTGATAAGTTTTCAGGTGGTCCGCAGGTGGGAGTAGGAAGGACGATTTGGATATTGAATAAACCAGGACATGAATGTGAACAATGGACCTAAGGCATGCAAGTTTTATTGTTGAAGCATGTAAGGTTTAGTCCATAGAAGTGGAAATAAGATTGGATGAATGACAGTATGTAGTAAGTACATTGCCCATGGGGAATCAGGGAGTTAGATAGACTTAGCCCATCCCTTTCTCACACACTAACTGTGCACGTGTGTTTATTTATACTCTTTTTTTTTATCCTCAAGCTATTAATATAAGTTAAGCTTTAACTCCCTGTCACAGAACACCGGGCGTACGCTTGTCTTCACATCTGCGTGTTTGGCAAGGGGACGCTTTTATTTAGTCTTTCTATCTCTTTCTCCCTCTCTCTCTCTACCTATCTTTCTACCTGCCTGCCTTTATGCATATTGTCTAGTCTGTTTGTCTATTATCGATATGTGTATATCTCATTATCTGTCCGCCCACCCGTGCATGTCTCTCTATCTGTTAATTCATCTATCTATCCGTCCATCTATCTGTGGGTTCCTCCATCGCCAGTCTCTTATCTATCTGTTAATTCATGTACCTATTTGTCCGCCCATCCTTCCGTCTATCTGTCTATCCCTTCGCCCGTCTATCCGTCTACCTTTCTAAACCTATCTATCTATCTATCTATCTATCTATCTATCTATCTATCTATCTATCTATCTATCTATCTATCTATCTAT
>JBCAUA010084780.1:0-10662 GCA_038406235.1 Peronia verruculata | reverse complement strand
GTTGTTGTTGTTGTTGTTGTTGTTGTTGTTGTTGTTGTTGTTGTTACAACTTCACCACATAGGTATCAAAAGTATTTTTTCTCATGAATTTCCCGTTTGTTTAGTTTCGTATGTTTATATCATTACCTTTACCGCACAGTAAATGTGTCGGCTCCTTATGTCGTACTTTAGACCAATAGACCTGAGTGCATCGTAAATCCCACTCTCCCACACATGATATGAATGAAACACATCCTAAAATAAAATCAGCAGTTGCTAAGGTGAAAATACATTGTTTTATTGAGATTGTGGTGAGAATACCAATGTAAGATTCAATATAATAAGCAGTTTATAGAATCTGGCGAGCTCTGTCGGGCTCTTCCATAACTTTATGCTCATGGAAACTAATAAAAAATGAAAACAACGAACAAAACAGTTCGTTGAAATAGAACAGTTTTTATTACAGGTGAAAGTTGACGAATTAGACCAGATTTTGAGAGTCAGGGAGTAATGATCAGAAATAACAAAATAATCTGTTACAAGAAAACGGTCAGGGAAAGAGAAACTGAGGATTGTGTCTTGGTCTTGATTATCGTTTCAAGAAAAGGTATAAACATTTCACAGAAATTTAATCAACAGAGGACTAGTATTTAACTAACAGATGAATTGTATTTATCGGTCAAGGGATAACATTTTACTCACTACAGGGAATAAATTTAAACTGTACAGAGGACAAATATTTCACAATGAAAGGTCCCCATCGAATCTATACTATAAATCTGCATTAAAAAATAATAATAATAATAGAGAGTTTTTATATAGCGCTTATCCCTGTAATTACAGGCTTTAAGCGCTTTTACAATCTCGACCCACAATAGGTTTATGGACTCGAAAACTGCTGAATGTATATGTATGACGTTTAGCACACAACATTACTGTATAACAATATGTGTTTCTACTTCCATAAAGCCCTGAAAATCTTATTGCGTTTGACGTTTTTCCAAAAATCGAAAATAATTGAATAGTTAACTCGCGAGAGTGTTTGATTTCCATTGTACATCCGATAGAAAGACGCATTCAAAACACCAAACACATTAGTAATATTCAGTTTAATCATCCAAATTATCAACATCGATGTGCACACTAGACTTGTGCATGAACGACAATGTTGGTGACTGACGATTAACCGATTAATCGAATCCATAATCGACGATGATCGATTATTATATCGGTTCAATATGCTCATTCTTTAACATGTGTGACGTCACATAGGGTATGGTTATCGGTTATGGACCTTGGTCTACTGTGACCAACAACAAGAAATGTCGCTACCCACACTCATTCTGAGTTTCGCTTACTTCACCTTTGACTGGGGACTTATAATAAGAAAAACTTGAGGTGTGAAACTCAATATTTTACAAATCTGATCTTGCAGATCGAATCGGGCATCCAATTCTAAAGCAGTTTTATATCAAAATATTACCTCATATGCTTATAAATTAAAATTTTAAGTAAATCAGAAAACAACGACGATCACTTCATAAATTAGCATTTTATAACAACATACCGTCCTGTCATATGTTGGCACTGAGATGGGATGCTAGGCGGGTAGGGGAGGAGGGGGAGAGGAGATTCAAAGCGTGCGCCCGGCACTTCGAAGTATAGAAGTCTAGCGTTCTAATGGCCTTAACCCCAACAGAATCACAAGAAACAGCTAGAATGCCGTCTTGTCACAATGATATTGTGTATGTTCGAGAAATGACAGTGTAGACACAAATAGCCTTATACGTATGAAATGAAATAGCCTCTTACTGTAATACAGCTTTCTAAAGAGTGGTTCACGTGCACAGTATTAGATGTAAAGCCCGATTTACACGTAGGGTAAGATCCTCTGAGTTTGTCACTAAGAAATCTCCCTTTCCCCTCAGCCCGGAGGTTTCTCCCGTCGGACTCATCCCTCACGTTTGTTCCTTGCGATTGCCACATTTACATGTAGCGTTCTGTCTGTCGACCCTGTGTTGTTTGACACAATTGTTCACTGCTAGATTCTATTCGTAAAAAATGGTGGATGAAGTTCTAGATGATGCTTTATGTCTATGTGTGATTGCAATTGAAGAAAGAATGAACTCGGAAAAAAATCGCTTTGAGTGAAGAAATGGTTGGTTAACAAGGCGCACATATCGTGAACTCCGTTCTTTGTTGTCCTATCTCCATTTAGGGCGATTTGGAGATATATGTGCCACGTGAAAAAGGATAGTAAATCTACCATATACTGTAGTCATTTCACCGATCATTTCCCCAAACAGGTACATTTTGAAAATCACTTTGTCCTATCTCCTATGTACAAAACCAGTTGTAAAACACAACTCATCAATTTTCTCAAAACGTGAAAAATGGAGATAGGACAACAGAGAACTGAGCTCACGATATACACAGACAAATCGGGAGACAAACTGATCCATGAGGTATAGCCCGCATCAATAATAAGCAACAATTGAGAGCATTAACGTATATCTTATATATATACATTTTTTCATAAACGTAATACAAAATAGTGTTGTGTGCGGTTTATAATATATAAACTGTTGCGATAGGTAAATACAAAAGGGTTGTTTTGCTAAGTACCACGTATAGTGTTTAATCTTTCTACTACAATGTGAAAATCTATAACAATAAACATGTATTGATAGCCTTCTGCATTTTGCAGAGTAACTTCTGCATGTAGATCTAAATACTTTTTTTTTTCAGTAAAGTATATACCCACAAATCTCAAAGGTGATACTGAAATTAATGTCAATTTATCTTTTTAAACGTCACATAATAAAGGCCAATTGTCAATCAAAATTGACAAGTTTTCCTAGTAAAATGCCCATTAAAAATCTGTGTTCATAGTTCCAATGTGTTGTTACTAAGAGAAGGATTGTGGGAGCATCTGTGAGTGAGCAGTTGTGGGCATTATAGGATTTAGTGCATGCTAGACCTAGATCTACCTCTTCAAAGTCTTCTGGTGGCTCAGCTTGCTGTTGCACGTCAGATTCAATGAATCCAGCCTTTTTAGCTGTTTTCTGTAAGTATTTCTCAAGTTGTTGATTTTTTCTTTTATTTTTGTTTTTAACCACAGTCTTTATCCGTCTCGATCTCAAAGGTTTTAATAATTGACAAGATTCTGGTAGCTTTTTTCTCTTAATACCTAGTTTTTTCAGTATTCTTTCGACTTTATTCTCCACAGGCATTCGTCTGAACAGTAGGCTTCAGTAAATTTCAGAACTATTCTTTTGACCACATTGCCATGATAGCACAGAACAAAATACAACGCTGTATCAAGTTGCTGTATCAAAGTACAACACTGTATCAAGTTGCTGTATCAAAGTACAACACTGTATCAAGTTGCTGTATCAAAGTACAACACTGTATCACTGTACAATACAAGTCTCTACAACACGCTCAACACAAATTCATGCTCAAACATCTAGTGCGACAGGGGCCTACTATATTGCATTGTATAAACACGAAGGCCTTAACCTTTAATAAATGTCAGTAAAATTTTACTGGTGAAAATATATAATTTAATAACTAAATTAATATTTTTTCATGCAACGCAGAAGTTATTTGAACATCATTGTAATAATAGGCCTTGGGTTCCAAATAAATAAATAAAAAGATTTTTTTTTAAATATAATAATAATGAAACAAGGAAAGAATTTAATAGCCTACTATTTCATGCTGTGGCCTGTCTCAGCTGTGGTAGAGGTTCTTTTAAATCTTTAAAAAATATTATGATTGGTATTAAATATTTCAAAAATAGTATAGATTCCAGATCTAGATCTAATTGATTGTTATCATCCGTCTCTTTGTGATCAAGGTCTAGATCTAACGTACCATACTTCGTGTAATGAAATTTTACAAATTCAACACATTTTTCACACGTAGTAGTACGACTAGATCTATATGAAAGAAAACATGATCAAGAGTTGCTACCTTGAAATATCGAAGGGGGGGATCGCCGTTTCGACCGGTGATACATAGAATAAAGATCTAATGAGCGTTGAACCGATCCCATTTTCCCAGTTCACCCTATAAAAACAGACTTTTCAAAAGTTTTCTGTCATTACAGCATCTGAGTTTATACGATCCCTAAACACTCGTGATTGTCCCTGATGCACTGCCTTCTAGATCTGAGAATAGTCGCCAAGATGCTGTTAAGGCAAATACTTAAAGGTTACGGCCACCCTCTTGGGTGGCGTTAAGTTTGCACAAAATTCCTTACATTAAGCTCGGTTAACGCAAATGCTTTAGCTTAACGTAACGTTTATGAATACCAAATTTCGATTTTTGGCGTTAACTGTAGTTAACGCATTTTCGTTGGTTAACGCAGCGTTTATGACTACGGGCACCGGATCGGTCGTGAGGAACGTGCATTTGGCACCAACGGACTTGGGGATCGTCCCCAACAACCTGGATTGGACCACAGTGTCTAGAGATTGACCCCCAAAGGACTGTTCCTCCCGGCGATTCGCTACGTGTAAATCGGCTTTTAGTCCTTTTGCTATTACTATTTTTGATTCTGGGAAGTACACCCTTATTCCTATTTTTTCCTTCCTTCGTTTTTGAACTGTCTGTAAAACATACAATTGATTGGTTTCTGCTTTCTTCCTATAGGAGGTGGGACTGGGGAGATGATCTAGGGATACACCAGATCCAAGGGGGGACCAGACTATTCCCTTCCCATATTTTACTTATGGCATGATTGAGGTATAATAATGACAGGCGAGAGTAGTAACAGGCCAGGAGGTTTTTGTTTACAATGTGTAATGTTCTGTTTTAAGTTTGAGCCCGGGGGGAACATCAGCAAAGCTGAGCCGCATTGGGACCATGATGGGAGAAAGCCATCCCCACTTCGTGTCTCCCGACGACCATCACTGGCTGTGACCCTCGGGCCAAATTTGATATTAATAGTTTACATGAAGGTGGGAGAGGGCAGGACAACCCGTAAGACCTATGCGTAGCCCACTAGTTGGAAGACAAGCTTGTAACCCCGCAGGGACTACATATGCCGGCCAGGAGAACAGCTCAGCAACTTCCATCTACGCTGCCTCAGACGCCTCCTAAAGATCAAATGGCAAGACAAAGTGACAAATACAGAGGTCCTCCAGCGTGCCGGCATCCCAAGCCTGTTTGCACTCCTCAGTCAGAAAGGCCTCAAGTGGCTAAGCCACGTACGCCGCATGGACGACAGGTGCATCCCAAAGGACATACTATATGGGGAGCTATGCCAGGGCTCTCAGCCCCACAGGAAGACCGCAGCTCCGGTTCAAGGACGTCTGCAAGCGGGACATGAAGGCCGCCGACATTGACCCCAATACCTGTGAATGCTCTGCCGACAACCGTCAGTTCTGGAGAGCCAGTTCTGTCAGTGAGGAAGTGAAGAGGGCAGAAACCACCAGAAACAACCAGCTCGCAGACAAAAGGGCAAGGAGAACGGCAAGGGCAGCCTCTGTGGCAGTGTCAACCCCCTTTATCTGCAACAACTGTTCGCTAGACTGCCACTCAAGGGTGGGGCTCCTTAGCCACTCTAGAAGATGCCATCCGCAAATCTAGCGCTACGCCATCGTCTGTCGAGACGTACGGATGTCGACGGCGATCTTTTGACCAAGCCGAGATACTCCCACTCCTAACATTGATCAATTACATTTGTAAACAAACAAGTCACCTTAATCAGCTGGTAACTGTGTTTAAATAACACAGCAACTAAATATCGTGGTGTGACTGTTTGTTTGTTTGTTTGTTTTTTTAATTCAGAAGTATTCAAGCCTACAATTTTGTAATCAAATTCTCTGGGAATTTCTTCTCCTTAAAATGTCTCAAAGATCGGGATTTAGCACGGGTTTGTCCGAAGTCTGGCTTTAATAATTTATTACAATGCAAATGTTCGGAATTCCACAGCAGTTTGTAGACATTGTGAGTTGTCATATGTATAATGTCTTCATAAATAGGAATTTTGTACTGACCTTGTGGAACACAAAATGTATGAGCAATTAATTATTAATGTAATATTTCAGTAATAATTATATAATACATTTCAGCCGTGACACTTCTGATCGTTAGAACAGCCTTAGGGAAGAGAGCACAATAATATAATAGATAACGCACATAGTCAGCATGTGTTGAGAGGAATGTTCCACTGTGCAAATGTGATCAGACTACCAGTTAAAATGTTCTACAAGACGAAACTGTAACAGACCTGTTAGACTAACAGCCAAAACAACACACAATTTCGTGATAGAATATCAACTTTCTATCTTTATCATCACTTTAGTGAGACATTTCATACAGAGATAACTCATGTCTTTTTCCATGTCTAGTTGTGATCTTTTCTTTTTTTTTTTTTTTAATCATTATGTACAGCGATGGAAGCCTAAGCCTAAGTCCTTTTGAAAATGCCATTAGGGGCCAGTTGGTATGGCTCTTAATTACCAACTATTGTAAAATGTTATAGATATACACAGTTGTTAAGGCTCCACCGAAGCAAATTAGCTTTTGAAGGGAAAAGAGCTTTACTACAGCAGTAAAGATTAGATGCCGGTCTTTTATTTGATACTTTAGACATCCAGGTTTCTCTATCATCCTGAGACTGGAGCTGATTACGGCAGGTAACGTTGCTTCTCTCACTATTTTGCACATAAATAACTGTATACAACTGCACAAATCTCACGGATGGCTGGCCTGTGTTTGATTTACTCTTGAATGAGAACTCGACAATAAATTTAAATACTTCCAACTTCTAATAAGAGAAGATGAAAGAAAAGATCAATGTCTTTGTTTTCTCAGTTGGCAGTATAAGGATCGCCATGTTATATGTCAGTGCCTGGAGCAAATTGTGAGTCTGCGGGGTCGCTCCATCTCTGGGCATTCTTGTTATAAGACTGTTATTCTTTTGGTTTAGCCATCTTTTCATACAGCATCTTATCATGTCAATGAGTAGCCTATCCCTGCTCATAAAGATATATTTGTAATTCAAAACAAATATACCTTTGTGGGTTCTTCGTAAAACCTAGGATGAACTAGAGATAAAACTGTCATTGTCTTACACATTGCTTTTTTTGTTTTTTGTTTTTTGTTTGTTTGTTTGTTTGTTTGCTTTTTTTTTTTTCATCACGTGAATGATAATGATCTATCGCCCTTTTCAAGCATAATAATTTTGCAGTTAGTCGTTTCATGTAGATCTATATCATCGATCAAGTGATTTGCTCCTCTCTGACTGACTCCATCAATCGTCTCAAATTTCATAATCACAAGAAAAACATGGACATTTTAACACCAGGAGAGACTTGTAGCAACAGCATAACACAGGCTGTGAGAGAACCAATAACGGTGTGTAGAAAAGCAACACAGTATGTAGTGAACGTACACATTCTTCACCTTTTAGCACACAGCAACAGAGGCTATGTCTCGTGTATACCTAGTGAGCAGGGGCGGGGACGGTTGCAGAGTTTGAGACATGTGATACACTGTTCTCCTTGAATCTTGAACTGGGGAAATCTTTTTAAAGTATCATCTTTTTCATCCTTTCACGGTCTTTCCATCTTGTATTGTTTCTTTATACAACTCCTAACGACGAGGGGCATAGGTTACAAACAACCTTATCAGATCGGGGTCAGCACTGCCACTCATGAGTTATCAAACTTAGACCCTCCTTTCTCAAAATAAACACCCGGGACTTGCCCAGCCTTGTCATATTAGTCATTTCTGTTTCTGGCACAGCTAAGTCCAGACGGTCTACTGTCTACTGTTTAGTGTTTATTACTCTAATTAATTCCTTGAGCCGGTGGATGAATGCCGACTTAGAGGTGTCAGATGTCTACAAAAGGTCTTCGTCTTTTACGAAGTAGGAAGGAGACCATGCAACAGCAGACATGAACGTTTGATAGTACTGAACATTCCCGGTATGTAGACATTACCAAGTAACATTCTTTCTAATATAATGTTCATCTTACGATAGCCATCACTGATTTTATGGTGATTCTTATTTGGTGTTATTATTTCGTTAAAACAGTTAAGATTTTGGCTTGATATCCAAACTTTATTTTATGTATTGAACATTAAAAACAGATTTTAGGTGGAAAAGAATCTGTAGCCGTCAACGCAAAAACCGCAACTTCCCTGTTTGTCAGCTACTCTTATAAGGCGGAAAGTTTGTCTTATTTAGTGTGATAATCAAGTCTACTTCATATTACATTGTTTTCTTTCTTTCTCTCTTTCTTTCTAGCTTTTTCTATCTTTTTTTTTCTCTCTCAACTCTCTAAAACACTTGCAAACATCCGACACGATAAGGTACATTATTATATTGTGCTTCTTTTGAAGGACGAATATTGAATGACAGGTGTGTGTGTGTATGTGTGTGCATGTATGTGTGTTTGTGTGTGTATCTCTATGCTCTAGCGCATTGTGTTAGAGCCTCTGTGTATTTGAGGTGGTAGACAGAAAGAAAGGCAAAGCAATAAATAGATAGAGCCCACGATAGACGGATGGATTGATGAATGTGTGGAGAACAGGATACGTGAGCAGAAAAATGAATGGATGGATGGATGGATGGATGGATGGATGGATGGATGGATGAAGAAATCTTTGAATGAGTTGAACGATACGTGAATGGGCCGATGAACGGATGAATGGATGGACGGAGGGACAAATAGACGAGTGGATAATGGATGAATGGATAGATGGTTAGATGGATGGATGAATGGATGGATGGATGGATGGTTTGACGAATGGATGGATGGATAAAGGGGCGGATGGGAGAATTGATTTAAAGGTTAAAAAGGCCTGAATAACCAGATGGTCTGATTATATGAGGGACTAACATGTATTATACACAGGTTTACAATTAATGACCCAATGCATGAAATTTTGTCTGTTCATAGCTATGTCTTAGTTAGAAATAAAGAATCAGATTTTTATGATTTAATATGTCTGAAATAATTTTGTTTCATTATGCACTGAAATAGGAAAATCCCGAAATGATACATTTGTTGTAGAAAATGTCCAGAATGATCCTCATTATGTGGCTGCGCTTACAAAGAAAAAAAGCAAAATTTAAACTTTTCACCCCAGTATGTGTTATTTGAGAATAACAATTTTCGTTTCTTGTTGTTCAGCAAAGTTACCGTGCATCTGATCCTGTCAGATGATGCGCCTTTCAATAGTTGCTATTTTTGTCCCGGGTTATTCCAAGAATGGTTTTCCCGATAATAATGATTCAAACTTTGGGAATTCATGTCAAAATTATGGTTGGATAAGACGTGTAATATTGACATAATTTATTGTCTCCCTGGGAAAGAAGAACTTTACTTCAACAGTGAACATTTTATTCTATCTCTGTTAATTTTTTGGGTCTAAATATTTTTACAAGCCGGTAGTTCGGCAATAATCTATGTTATAAATCTACAATAAAACGTAAAAGGCTTAATGAATCAAAAACTGCTCAATTTATACATCTGAAATCTGGCACACAAAATTGTTGCATAATGGTCTGTGTTTCTATTAACATAATCCTCAGAATGTTGATATTGTTTGATGTTATTCTAGAAATTCGACAATAATTGACTTATACAAATGCGATGCCGTTTGATCCGAATTGTAAGTTCTATAGAAAGTCACTCAATGTATTTTTTTTTTTCTTTCGCTTCGGTTCGCAGACCTTCCAAACCAACAAACACACGTTTTCTTTCAGTAAAAGATCAGTGTAATCATCCAAAGCACAAACATGGATTTATAATAACTATCTTTGTTTGTAAGACGACTGTCTATCACTAATAAATCAAAAAGAAGCACAATATAGAACTCGATATGTTAGAAACTGAATCACTTAGCTTTAGCTACTTCTTCAACAACATCAAGGTGTTTAATGATACGCATTTCAGGGTGTGGGGGTCCTAAAATATGAGACGTGACACATGGAAAGCAGGGTCTTGTTAGACTGAGGCGACTTTGAAATCGCTTGTAATTCAACAGTGAATGAATTTATAACGCAAATTTTGTTTCTTCACAAAACGATTCTTTGTCTAATCTGAACATATATTTTATAGTTAAATTTGATGAAATAGTTTAAGTAAATGGCCAATAATTGTAATAAATTAGTAGCATGGCCTGATAAGGATTAATAACGGTTAACCAAAGTGTTTGGCCATTTTCTCGCTAAATTCAGCGGCAGCAACAGGTCATCCCATCGTCTTTAATTGTCAATATCACAACTTTAGCTTAAAGCAGAACATTTTTTCACTCACAGAAAGGGAAATGAATAACCTTCACAATGATACCAATAACTCCATATTGTTCAATATTTGACAAAAGCCTGATTTCATTCTCCTGCATGTCGCACAGTTGTTGCTTTAGTAACGTGCGATTGTTGGCTTTTATTTTCTCTCAGGGAGAAAATACATATTTTTCCGTTCAATATCCAAAAATAACCGGAGGGTATTTTTGATAATTGACTTAGTTTTTGTTTCAGAAAGTTTTAAAATCTATGTATAAAAAATTCACGGATTTAGCAAAAATGTGACCTGGAATCTCAAATTTTTCAAAACTTTAAAAAGTTCCCTCTGATTACTGTTGTTGTTGTTGTTGTTGTTGTTGTTGTTGTTGTTGTTGTTGTTGTTGTTGTTGTTGTTGTTGTTATTGTTGTTG
>JBCAUA010084769.1:0-10662 GCA_038406235.1 Peronia verruculata | reverse complement strand
TATCTATCTATATATCTATCTATCTATCTATCTATCTATCTATCTATCTATCTATCTATCTATCTATCTATCTATATATCAACTCTCTCACTCTCTCTCTCTTTCTCTCTGTCCACCCCAATGTGTCCACTACCATTTCCACCAGTACAGTGCATTCATCTATTCAATCTCTGACTCTCGGTCTTTCTCTTTCTCCTTGATATCGGCAAACGTTCTTGGACTTTCCCGTCCAAAACTAATTTGTTTTTAATTCGTTCGTCAGACTCTCAGACTAAAAGCTCAGACGTTCCTGATCCTTTTGATCGGCGCGATACGCTCTGGTCCCCAGAGAAGTTCCACGGGCCGAGCATAAACCAGACTTCAACCGGGAGTAAAGTCAGTGAGGAAGATGAAGTTTTTAGCAAAACAAATCTTGTGCTAAACAACGAGTTCACCAAGTTTCGTTGCTGTTCGGCTGAAGAGATAAGACGATTCCGAATGCTATTTCCCGAGTGGCCACACTCAACAATGGCGCTATTGCCATGACAACCGTTCTCCAGCAAAGTCAGTTTTGTCTTTATTGTTTTACTCTCATTTGAACATGCTGTAGGAATTGTTTCCATAAATAAATGAATGAGTGAATGAATAAATAAATGAATGAATAAATAATAAATAAAAACCACCGTCGGACCATCCTGAACCCTCTTTTAAGCCAACTCTTCTTCTTGCTGTAATCATTCTACCAGCATTTTAAAGAAGAAAATGATTTCAGTTCAAACGGGATCAGCAAATTTCGTCAAACTATTAATCGACACCAATGAATCATGAAGCCAAGTGCAGAATGTTTCCAAGCATTTAGCCATGCGTTTACCTTTAACGCAAATCTGAAACGGAGTCAAGTGGGACATTCTTGGAACTGAAGCCACTGACGTTATTGTACCATTGGCCTCATTTTCTCTCTCTCCCTCTCTCTCTCTCTCTCTCTCTCTCTCTCTCTCTTCATCACTTCCTATACCTCGAGATTATCGGTTCTGTAAGGTGATTTTTTTTTTTTTTTAAAGCTCAGAGTGAACTATTAGAACAACTCCAGACATCAGGGACATGCTGATTATTTTAGATTAATTTGTTTGTATGTTCTGTTTTGGGGTTTAGCGGTACATCGGCACGAATATGGTTATAGTGCGCCTAGCGCGGTTTTGTACATTTACAGTTAAAAAGGATACCAAAAGGGTGAGTATAATGGGAATATATCAAAATGTTTGTGCATGAGCACGCTTTTTTTTTTCTCTCTGAATAGAGGCTCTTTTCGGGTAAGAAGCGCAGGACAGTCGGTGGCCTCGTTTCCTAGAAATGGTACGCTTGTACTTCAGAGAACGACTCGGGAAGTGAGCATTGTTTTAATAATGCATACCAATATTCAGTCAGCACATGCGGTACTGAAAATTAGTTTTAACCCTTTGAGCACTGAGTTTACACTGAGCCTTTCCCTGAGCCCTGAATGACTTAAGCCTACAAAGTTTTTGAAGCACATGTAATCAGGTGTTGCGATTGGTCAGGACATTAACACCAGGTTTAAATATATCATAATGCAATGTGATCTTGCTCACCATTATACCGGTTGCGGGTGCGACATGAATTTTATTTATCACCAGTGGGCAGGGCTCATGGGGTTAACACTAGAAGTGCCAAGGCGCCGATATGGTCAAGGACTCGCTCATCGTACTCTGAATCAATTCTTACTGTGGAATCTGACACTCAGACTATACCACCTTCCGACACTAACTGCAAATCTCAGACAGCGGTATATTCTGTCATCAAAGAAACACTGACACTCCAACATTTTCTACTACCACTGTTTTTTATTTTTTTTCTTAAGCCTTTCAATCCTATGAGATAGGATTATCTCGGCTTTTTTTTTTTTTTTTACAAGTTGTCAATTTTTACTGAGAAAGTTTGTGGGTAGAAATTTGGAATTTGGAAATTTTGAAAGAAACAGCGGCACACATTCTTCCATCGATTTTCAACTGCCAATGGTTCTTTAACGTACGTAACGTACACACGGGACCACCGAAATGTATTCGCCCTTATCCGAGAAGGCTAGACGTCGGGCTTCCCTACCCACAGGAAGCCCGGGGGCCGTTGAGTCACTGAAAAAATGCGAGTTTTCGATCTTCGTGTTCTGTCATCCCCCGCTGCAGAACCCGCGTTTCGATCCCAGCCTGTTTTCTCCATGAGCAGACGCCATATCCATTGAGCCACTGCGTCCCCCCTACCACTGTTAGGATTAAGACAAATGTTTTATAGTTTTCCTCTTGTCCGACAACTATTGTCCTCTATTCCACGTATTTCACCTAAGCGCCATACGTATTTCTCGGCTGTTATATGGGTCTTTGAGAATCGAAGAACACAAATATATGCTAAAACAGGACGCACATCATGAAACTCCCACACCCTGACAGGACTGTAGAACAAGGTGCAGAAATGAATGATAATTAAGCTTTTGACCTAAGCAATCTGTTACCGACCACGGATGCAATTATGGAAAGCAATCCGCCAGTTATGGAGTGTATCACTCAGTATTCAGTGCAGTGCGCCCAGAAGACAAGTTGGTGTTAATTCGTGC
Source organism: Peronia verruculata (assembly GCA_038406235.1). Lineage (NCBI taxonomy): Eukaryota > Metazoa > Mollusca > Gastropoda > Systellommatophora > Onchidiidae > Peronia > Peronia verruculata. Next base: position 8,060 of record JBCAUA010084769.1, on the reverse strand, counting down.
GTTCTGGAAGCCCATGAGAACAACGGCTGGTATAATATTTATAGACTTCGTAGTTGATGTGGTTGATGTTATCTTGTTGTTGTTGCTGCTGTTGTTGTTGTAGCTGTTGTTGTGTTATTGTGCATGCCACCTCTGCTTGGTTTATTGTTTCATTTGCCTGTGGTTGTCATTATAGTGTTGTTAATATTGACTGGATTGTAACTGTTATGCCCGCAACTATTGTTGTTGGGGTGTAGGTATGCGTGAGGATGATCTTCGTAGCTTGTGGAAGATGCTGTTGCTAATATCCTTGTGGTTGTTGTTATTGCTTTTAAGGGAATCTTATGAGCAGCAAAAACACAAACAAAAGCTCACTCGAGATGCAAACAGTTTAAAAGGCTACAGGCAGAAAAGACATGACTGTGATGAGCACAGAGGACCTACGAGACGAAGTTGATGAGCTAATTCATCATCTTTATCGTTAGATCTCAAACTGCGGGCAACACAGCACAGCAGGCAGTCCCTTGTCAGGTCATGCTGACATATAAAGATGTCCTCACTCACAGAACTTGTGCCAGTCACCAACTCACTGTATGGCCGACTTGAGACAAGCGTGTTCCGTAACATTGGGCACATTGTTATATATTTTATTCTTGTTTCGTCTTGTAACATTCACACAGGTGATCACTTTCGTCATCACTCAGGCTCACTCTCCAAACAAGACGTACACCTTTTTCTAAACAGGACAGAATAGGACAAGACATACAAACACTTTTTCTCTTGTCATTTAAAACGTGCAGCATCCAGAGGACAAAACGTTTTCAAAACATGTCGATTTTCTTTTTCTCTTCTTCTTCAGAATTTTCCGTTATATATGATTTCAAATGACAGCAGAAGAGTAGAATTGTCTCGCTGCCAGTCGAAATGAGACCTAAGTCGTTGGGCTAGAACGGAGAAATCGGGCTTTGAATGTGATGAGGGAGGTCAGATATCTTTTCTTTTTTTTTTTTTTCAGAAATCGAAAGAGCATTCATTTCTCAGCAAGACAATATCGCCATGGTTTTGTGCGGTAGGTATGTAGATCTATGAGTTCGACCGTTCATTTCAACTCGATTTTCTTGGAATTTCGGTCACTGCTTGGTCCCCCCCCCCCCCCCCCTTATCTTTAAACTGCAGTATATCTGGCTAGAATAATGCTAGCTCAGCACTTTTGTTTTCACCACGTGAAAAAGTATGAAATAAGATACAAAAAAACATATCGTGAAAAATCGACATACATTTCATTTTGACTGGCTACGAGACATATCTTCTGTACTATTTGGCAAAGGAAAGTGAGTTGGTTAACAGCCAAAAATGGCACACTGAGTGGCATGTAGACCTCAGCTGCCATTTCTTGACCTTAAAAAAAACAAGAATAAACAACAAACTATAGTTTTATTGTCACTGTAGCAGTTTCTCCAAGCACTTTCTGAATCAAAGATCAGATCAGCAAAGGTTTATCAAACTGTCGTTTCACCGAATTTCGATGAACTTCATAACTTTTATACGTTTGTTCATACTGTATTTTTGTCAGACTCATTTCCATATTTCATGAACGCTGGCATGCATTTTTCACTCCTGAACGTCAGAAATTAATATTGTGTTTGGCGCGTCTTGAATGGTAATAATAACAACAATAATTAATGAATAAATAGACCAGAGTGGTATGTAAGAAATAAACAACGATTCAAAAAATCCCCACAATTAATAAAGAAAGACCGCTGCAATTTGACAAGATCAAAGGGTAAACAAATACTACCCTGAGAAAACAAAGCGACTTCACGCCAATATATTACGGCAATTTTAACACAGTTACCCAGTTTCTGAGTCTTCAGGTAGCGACTGGATCTAACCTTATCCAAGAAGGCTAATTGCCAGGTTTGGGGCAACCAGTTGATGGTGCCCAGGTATGATCTTCTAGCCCCGTGATTGAAGGTGCAGCTACACCCCAGCCCAATCGTGTTTATTTTCACGTCCGTACTTCCGTACAGGGGATAAGGTTAGCAAAGAGAGGGTGCCAATATTTTCAAGGTGCAAGTAACATCTGGTGTTTCTCGTGCGCGCACAGACATAGGCACACCGTTTTCAATAACATTTTTTTTCCTACAATATATTCTGCATTGAACAATTTACAGTTTTTGAGCTATATATCGAGCTCAATCATTTAAGTGAATCTGTTCCGGTTCTAAGCTTCTGTCAAGTCATATTTTTATGCTAAACATATAACCACCTTTCATCTTGTATCTAATTTCTCTTCTATCGTATTTCAGAATAAAAAAAAAGTACATAGGCATCCTTATTTAAGGTTTCCAAAACGATATAACACAATGGTTACTCACATATACATATAACGGCCCTCTTTTTACTTCCCCCCCCCCCCTTCCCAAGTCGCCCTCATTCCAAATTCAGTCACTGCTGAAGTGTTCAATTCTGAGAAATGCAGAGAAAGGTAATTCTGTATAACGTATGATTACATGGCCAAACCGAAAACATTACAAACACGCTGCAGAGTCGCGTTCTACACAATCTCCATCTCTTTCACTCTATAAAATTAACAGCGTTATTTTTTCACTCTACGAAGTTAACACGTCTTAATCTTTCACATCATACAGATACCCGCCTTAATCTTGCACTCTACACGGCTATCACATCTTCAGCTTTCACTCTAAAAAAAAGTCCACATGCCTTAATCTTTCATTCTACAAGACATATTAATATTTCACTTTATGATGTAAACACACTATAATCCTCCATTCTACATCATTCAGATTATTATGTACTCACCAACGCTGCGCTCAAAGGTGGGCGAGTCCAGGAATGAGGTGAGCGACGCGGTGCCGTTGCCATAGTTACGTAAAACAGCGTTGTCCATTTCCACGGCATCCTGTTCTGCTCCTACAATGCCATGGGTGTTGTAACTGGAGATACAGAAACGGAAAAAAAAATATGAACAGAGTGAATGTCATTTCATTTGCCCGTTTGATATTCTTTCAATTTCTTAAGTTTCGCAGTTCCTGAAGAAAGTTTCTGTTCTCACTCTTTCCTGCCCCACCTCTCCTGCTTCTCGTAATGATGTTCCTTCTCCTCTTCATTGTTCTTCCTTTTCTTCGTCTCTCTCCTCTCTTTCTCTCTCTCTCTGAGGAGCAAACGTCTTCTAGTGTTCATTACCCTGGCAGTGGATAAAAATCTTGTGACACATGACAGAACATTTAAATCTGTCGAAAAAAAAAAACAAAAAAAACCCACTAAAAAACTAGAAGACAACAGAACAAGGAACGAACAAAGAACAATTATCTTGAGTGCTGGAAGAAGGCTATTAAGCAAGCATGGCTAAAATGTTGTCAGCACCAGCTGTAACAGAACATGTACTCGGATTGAGAAATAGTAGGGATGGAAATGGTCGCAAGTGCTATACCAGCCAGGATCGGTGAATCTGTCAGACACCACTTAGCATAACCGCTACCAACACAACACTGGCACAGAAAGCTGATAATCTTCCACCAGAATATCTAATGTCGAGTCGTGACAAGTAAATCTTTAATGACTCATATATTGCTATGTGTTTGAAAATGGGTTACCGTTACCATGATATCTGATAAGATAAATTACAAAAATATAAGTGTACAGAAAGAAGTGGTGGGGAAGATGTTTGCCGGGGGGGGGGGAGGGGGGGGAGGGAATAAACTTACAGTAATAAACATCTTAACCCATCCCCACCGCCTTTTTTTTTTTTTTTTTACTAATGTAATGTAAACTAGATGTATAAAGCGATTTATGAACGCATGATATTAGATAGATTTTCAGTGTGTTTCTTACACGAATCCCTATGTCGTGGGAGCCAAATGGTTTCATTAAAGAACACATCTTAACTATTCCAGTGGACATGCTTCGTTACATCGGTTCAAGATTCAACTTCCGCATTTTCGGTCCACCGTACAGGGACAGTCCGGAAGCACATGCTCTAAAGAGCACAACTAACTTTACTATTCAAGAACAAAAAAAAAAAAACTTAAGATTTCAACGTGTGTCTTCGCTCTGCGGAAGTAAACAGGCAAGGCTGACCCACTTTAGCGAACTTACAACGCCGTAAATTGTATTTTCGGCTTCCAGTCTCATGACCACCCGGTACCGTTTCAATGGCAAAATGTATACACAACGTTGTAATTCAGAAGAGACACTCAGAAGATAAAATTAATGAAGATCTCAGCTCACTATGTAGAGTTACATTACCCTGGCGCTTGAAGTCTCCCGAGCATCCAATTTCCTTTAAATGGCGAAATAGAGAACCCCACACAAGATCGTTACTGCTGGCGAGTGAGTGAATGCCAAACACAGGTGGAATTGAGTTTTATCCGCAGAGGAAGGAAAAATGAAGGAAGGAAAATGTGGTGACCTGGATAATCCGTTCCCATCCGGTGAGTGGCCACATGCAAATATATCTATCACTGAGAAGCTAGTTAGTAAAGTTTAAAAGGTGATAGCTGACCAGGCGAGCCTAGGCTGCTCCTTTCGCTACTTCGATTGTGTAAGCTTGACAAGACAAACTAAAACTGAGGATCTGGGCCAAAGTTGGCTAAAACTGAAAGACTTTAAAGAGCGCGACGGGAAGGGAAAAGCAAATTTTAATTAACACTGGCGCAGTTGAGTGCATGGATGTGTAACGTTTCCGCTTTATAGGAGGACACGACACGGATGGATAGAGGGGTTGGGTAACTGAGACACGCAGTTAATCTGATCTTATGCTATTACACTCAAAGTTACATTTATAAATACGTATTTAATATGGACACAGAAAGGGAGTGAAAGCTAAGAAGAAGCCACATGTAAAAACAGAAGTAAGGCGGACTTTGTCAATAACTGTGCCATCATAATATTTTAAGGCAACAGAAAAAATATGAAACATTATCTCAAATTATGATCCACCAAGCCTATTGTAAACGACTTCATTGCACACAGACATATATATAAAAATTGGCAAAACTTTTTTTTTTTTTTTTTAGATTAAAATATAAAGCATCTTAAATGTTTTATTTTCTGATTTTTGTTGTTGTAGTTGTTTTCGACAGTTGTTGTTGTTGTTGTTGTTGTTGTTAGTGGTTAATTATTATTATTATTATTATTATTTTATCGACTGACTATAACTTTTTTAATGTGTGGTTCTGTTTGTTTTGTAAAGTTTGTTCTTTTGAGCGGAACGGGGATATGTTATACAACAGTAGATCTAGTTATGAAGCAATGACAATTATCTTTGAAAGTGTTTGCAGATGGCATGGAGACACTGGATTGGTACAACGCACAGTCAGTTAAAAAAAAAGATGAAAACAACTATATGTATATGGCCAAAAGCATGTGTAGAATACCATTTACAGTTAAAAACTGCACGGATTATACCACACAAAAACGTTTCTCAGGATTGCAGTTAATTAACAAATTTAATCACAGATTTATTAACAACGGTCATTTTAAAGTGGATGACGCCATTTTAAATGGAGAAAGATCATTTTTATGTTGTTGACGTCATTCTGACTGAGCCACGAGCGTTTTTACCGTAGATAACAGCATTCTGATTAAAGATCTCTCTCTCTCTCTCTCTGTCTCTCTTTCTCTCTTTTTCCTTTTGTCTTGTTTTAACAACTGGACGATATCAAAACGGCTACGAACACCACATCCGTCAATTAATTATGCCTCGGGCTCAAAATCACTAATTACATTTTTTTTTCTTATATTAAAAAAAAAAGTTCTATAAAATTTTTAATACGAAAAAAAAAAAAAACGACCACGGATCCTTTTACTCCACTTCAACAACCACCAAATTATAGAGAAAGAAACAATGTAAATGTAAAGATGAAAAGTTCACAGGCACACTGACACACTGGCTTCCCGGCAGCCTGTAAATGAAAGACAAATACCTGAGGACGGCCTGCCCACGTAAGACCTGCGCTCGATGAGACAGAACGTTATGGCGGGCGGGCTAGCCAAAGAAGCTTAACTTTCCTTCATCTTTCTCTTCCCCAACTTTGAAGTAAACACCGGTGTGCGGGATGGAGGGTGCAACAACACTGTGGGCGGCGATTCCATTTGATTTCTCCTTCTTTCAGACTGGGTTCCGTAGATCATGGCGCTTTTCTTGTATACTACATGTCTAACACACTATGATATTTGTATTTTGTTTGAACTTGCACTATCATTACATTACGGTTGTTGTTGTTCGTGTTGTTGTTGTTGTTTTAGTTTTTGGGGAGGTTAAATTCACATGCAAATAAAAATCTGCGGTGATATATAAGCTACAAAACCATACCACTCCGAAGGCTGCATTTAAAACAGGTTCACACGGAGACAGACCCTTTCTCTTTGGTCATTTCTATTTTCGGGTTTTACATTTACTGCCCTTATAAATCGTGAGCTCAGTTCCCTGTTGCCCTATCTCAATTTTTCACATTTTGAGAAAACTGATGAGTTGTGTTTAGCAACTGTTTCTGTACATAGGCAACAGGACAAAATGATTTTCAAAATATACCTGTTAGGGCAAGTGATCGGTGAAATGACTACGATATAAATATGATGGATTTACTATCCCTTTTTTCACATAACATATATATCTCTAAATCGCCCTAAATGGAGATAGGACAACAAAGAACTGAGCTCGCAAAATGGTTATTTGCGTTTTTAGTTGAAGTACCGGGTAGATACAAACACCGAAGCAGAAAAAAAAAAAGGTGTATATATGCAGGAGAAGCAGGATCGGAAAACCGAGTGCGAGTGAGCATGAAGGTCTGAGAGAGTCAGAGTGTGAGAGCGAGTGAGATCGGGGGGGGGGGGGGAAAGAGAGTGGGAGAGAGAGAGAGAGAAAAACAAACAGGAAAAGAGGAAGGAAGGCATGAGAAAACAGAAGAGATGAAAGAGACGAAACAAGCAAACAGAACCATAGCACTACAGGTCACTAAAAAAGAGGCACAGACACACACATATAACACTCGTCACACACGTGTACATGCAAACACACACACACATGTACACACGAATACAGAAAAAAAGGGGGAACACCCACCGTCAGTGTAATGACAGACGTCCAAGTCAATTTTTTTTTTTTTTTAAATTAATTCCGTGTCTGACCGACGGGGGATCGATAACAAGCGGCACGAGACAAGAGGGGAAAGAAAGGACAGACAACCCCCTGCCAGTACTGTAGATCTAATGGTCAGTGGGTCACTTACAGGCAAGCACCCCTGCCATCAGCACTGGCTGGATTGTCCACGTCTCCGCACGGACGGACGGACACGCCTCCGCCATTCTCGGGACTAACTGCTGGCTAGATTTGGGAGGACATCCAATCTCTGCGAAACACTCTGGCTATCGAAAATCCACTGTTTTTGTTTTGTTTTGTTTTTTCTCAGTCGTCTCCTGTTACCAGAGTCTTCCATTTTTGCCCAGACAAATTTGGGGGATAAAAGTTTAGTGGAGGATAAAAGTTTAGGGCAATGTTTTGAAAGGGCGATTGTTTAGTTTGTTTTCGAGCTCATCTAACGATGCACTCTGGCTTTGGAAGCAGGGAGGGGAGGGAGAGAAGGAGGGAAAAAAAGGGGGGGGGGAAGAGAGAGTGAGAGAGAGAGAGAATATATACATGAGTGATTGACAAAATCCAATAAATAGATCTAGTTTAATTTCGTTCTCAATACAGCGCTCATCAAAAGGAGATGCGCTTTAACTGCCGGTGATACTTTACCAAGAATGTTCTTTGCTTCCATTCCATCTTGTTATACAGAACTCTCATTGTGGTTTTGATGTATGATTTGAAAATGCCATGAACCCATTTCTAACATATTCCCCTCTTTATGAACAGTTCATCCGGTTCTAGTTTGAGTCTTAATCAAGAATGAAAAAGAAAGAAAGAAAGAAAGAAAGAAAGACAGAAAAAAGAAAGAGAAAGAAAGAAAGAAAGAAGACAGAAGAAAAAAAGAAAGAAAGAAAGAAAAAGAAAGAAAGAAAGAAAAGAAAAGAAAGAAAGAAAGAAAGAAAGAAAGAAAGAAAGAAAGAAAGAAAGA
>JBCAUA010084758.1:0-10662 GCA_038406235.1 Peronia verruculata | reverse complement strand
ACACACACACACACACACACACACACACACACACACACACACACACACACACACACACACATACACACACACATACATACACGCCTTTCTTACCTCCTTATTTAGCTTTGTAGGGCATGGGATCCAAGATCATATCTTAGATCAGCTTGGATATGACTTACATTTGTCTTACAACACATTTTCCATGAGAGGCCCGGTGGACTCATACATATAGACACACACACACACACACACACACACACACGCACACACACACCTCCTTATTAGCTTTGTAGAGCATGGGGTCAAAGGTCAGCCCCCCGCTGTCGTAGTTCAGCCTGGAGATGCCCAAAACTTCATCATACATGACAGTCCAGGACAGGAAGTTGTAATTGGTCTCCTCCTGTCGTGCTCTGTCCATAGCAACAAGTAAGAAAACACGAAAATGGTTATCGGGTATGCCATAGACAATGTTTGTTAATCTCAATAAAATATGACTTTCACTGACACAAGCTAATCGTAAAAAAACATGGTCAACATTAATTCCATCATCATTGCAATCCCATTAACGATTAACGATAGGCATCCTGATCACTGTTCTGACAAAGATTTAATCTCAGTTCTAATGGCTTGCCATCATCAGTACTAATAATTATTTCAAATGTCACAGATAAACCTAATCAATACCAGCTGAACGCAGCCCGTATGTAACAACAAATTATGATCTTTCGGTGTTCCATAGGCGTTAAGCCAATTGTTTTGCACTTTGACCATCTATTTTATTAATCTCTTCCAATGGATATCTGGATAGGTGACTACATGGAGACACGGAGAGCTGACAATTTTCGCCATGGCCCCACAGGATTACAACAACGGCTGAGATAGTCTGTCTGTAAAAGACTAAAAAGCCCAAAAAGAACTCATTACACTGTACCATAGTCAGTCTTACTTTCTGATAACCACAATTATTTGTTCTGTAATATTTTCGAGGGTAAAATATTGCATTTAGTTGTTGTTGTTGTTGTTGTTATCAGACGCAGGAACTGAGAGGAATAATTTACACAATGTCGTTGAGACAAATCTAGAGTTCAATCTTTGTTAACATTATAGGTTCATTTTCCTCCTAAAGAGAGTCAAGCATACTTGTGTGAGAATGTTGCCTACCTCTACATCAACCCTTGTGCAATTGTTTTGGGGTCAATTTCTTAGGTACTGTCATCGGTTAAAGCTAAAAGATTTGTCTCACAGAGAATCACTTAATAAATGTTGTGTTGTACTGAAGCACTGAACTCCTTATTTAAATGCAAAATTAATCCACAAAGAGCAGAATATTGATTGAATTCTGATTGGTGTCAAGGTACGGAGACTACATGTACCTACAAGTAAGATAATTAGCTTAATTCTATAGGTTTAGTCTAGAAATCTGTATTCCCCTCCCACCCCCACCCCCACCCCCTCTTTTCCCTTCTCCCCTCTCATCATCAGGTCTCCACACCCTGTTCTGTCTGTCCCTACTCCCTTACTCTCACCCTCCCCTCTCCACCTCCTTCCTATGTATAGGTTAAAAATATGAGACAAATCTTACGGTTTCAGTCCCACAGCCCGGAGCATCAGAATGACCAGCCTGCCAGCATGACGGAACCTCTGCAGGGCGGTCTGAAAGAGAGAATACATCGTGAAGATCATAGTAAATCTGTATCCTAATAGCCTCCTCAGAACAGTCTGAAAGAGAGAATAATTGTCTGAATGGTGGGGCAAAATCACAGGCCAGTTTTATAGGGTAGCAAAAGGAACAGCGAATTCTTCCTATTGGACTTGGTGCAAAGGAAGGAAACACCGTTTGATGCCGCACAGTAGAATTATATAGATTAAGTCGATGCCGTAAAAGCAATCGTCTGCGTGAACAGCGTCTTCAAAGAAATCTAAACCACACTACTTCGCATCCTAGAAAGAAAAAAAATTCTGAGGAAAAAAGGACGTCATGACCCTGGTGTTGCAAGAAAGGCCGAAACATCTTTAGAAAGAATCCCCTGTCTCACTCACCTGATGGGCCTTCCTACAACCTCAAGACAGCCTGTAAGAGAAAACGTTGTCTGAGTAATGGTACCATCACATTGTCAATATTTCTGAGGGACAGTATGAAAGATACAACATTGTGAAGATTATATTACTTTTGTACTGTTGTTACTATTCAACAGGACCGTCCGAAAATGAAATATTGTCAACGTCAGTGCAAACCCTGCGTCCTAACAACCAGTGTGAGACAATGTGAAAAGGAAACATTGTCTCGATCATAGTAAGACATGGCTACATAACCGATGCTGCACAGCATTAAGGAAATGAAAACATTATTAAAGTCATATAAGCATACCAGAAAAATGATTTATGGAGGGCAGATGAAATAGCCTATCCATATTCTCTGATGTTGTCATTACATTGATAATAATAATGATGATGGTGATGATAAATACATAAATAAATAAATAAATAAAATATAATAACAACAAAAAGAATAGATATTTATTCCAGAAACGCTTACGTCTTTGTGTGTGTGTGTGTGTGTGTGTGAGTATGTGTGTGTGTGTGAGTGTGTGTGTGTGTGTGTGTGTGTGTGTGTGTGTGTGTTTCAATTAAGATACCCTGTTCACCTCCCCACACAAGTCCTCCAACCTGAAAAATCATTATTATTATCTTTTTTTATTTCGTTACTTATATATATCCATGTTGTCTGCCTCATATGCACTCTATCATAACTTCGATGAGAGAAATCTAGCGACTTTGTTAATTTGTGCCATGTTTATCTAGGTCAATGAACGCTGACGAGTTTTTGTCGTAGGTGGGAGATCTCAAAATACATTTGGTACTCTTAACTAAAAGTACCCATCGAAAACAATTCCCCTTTGTTAAGGGCAGAACGTTGAGACAATCAAGATAGTGGATTGGCAGTTAAGATTGAAGGGTGGTAGTCATGATGAGAATCTTTACCCAAGGGAAAAGGCACCGTTAATGTGTGACAATGTTTGATTATAGGATTGAAAGCTTCGATCAGACATGACACAGAATGTCATTGTAATGGCCATTAGTCAGTACTTGGGACAGAAGTAGACATACAAAGAAATTGATACCTACTAAGAAGCAAGGCGATGAACAAACCTAGTGTATTCTCTGGAAGAATCCGATAATTAGAATAAATGGAAAGGGAGGCGAGCAGTGTGATGATAAGTAATGAACAGAATGTAATGAACTTTTCCACTCTCCGTCACCGAGCCAGCAGTACTACAGAGAGGAAGATTCGGCAACAGCAGTAAATTCAAGTCAGGAAAAAAAAAAATGGTTCTAGGTTAATAGATTTGCTCTGAAAGCTACAGAAGTGCAAAGTGGATCTCAAAATCTGTTCAGTTAAGCCTGTCGAAAAATTACTACATTGTAGTAATCCGAGTGGATAACATTACGAGGCAATGAGCTGTGGGAGAATTAAAAGAACCAGGGTTCTACTTATTAAATATTAGTTAAAAACACACGCAAGTACTTGAACATAACAACATTTGCACAACACACATACCTTTTCACAACAAAAAGGCATATTCTATAAAGCATAGAGATAACTACAATAGGACGTCCATAAAAACAGACACACGCACACAATTAAACAAATAAAAAGGAGATAGTTGTCTAACCCGAGTTTTCCGTCGACTTCGAGCGACCAGAGCCTCCACGTCCTTCTGAATGGCTTCTTTGGTCATGCTCTTCCTGTACATATCTGGCTTGGATAACGCTCGACCAATGGTTCGCCAGGTAATGTTCTCTGAGAACATCTCAATCAGCGAGTGCCGTTTACTGGCACGATTGAACAAACTGCCTCTTCTTTTGCTGTCCTTCATAATTGGCGGTAGGATGGGATTTCCTTTGGGTGGAGGCATGGACAGAGACAGGACAGATGGTATTCGAACCTCCTCTTGAGGTATTGGAATGGGCAGGGGCTGTCGATCATGAAAAGGTAAATGGCCCGTGAACATGAACTTGGCTTCCACATAATCCAGTTTTGATACGCCCCTGCTGGAGTTTCTTATGCCATACTTCTTTGACAAAGGGTTCATCTGAGGCTGAAATGTTACCTGAGTCGGTCTCTTGGGAGGATACCTGTCCCTTGAAGCGTACCTCGTTTTCGGATAGACTCGAGAATCTTTATTTAAATATTTGAGTCTGGTTTTCAAAAGATAGGGCGTCGAAGCATCTTCAAAATAAACCACATCCATTTCTGTGGAATGTTCCTTTCTGAAATTTCCACCATCGTTGTGCAGAGTAGAGAAAGATTCTCTTTTTTGTGTTGTAAAGTTTTGATGATTGTACGAAGGAGTTGACCAAGAAGATATGTGTGAAATTTTGTGTGTTTCACTTGGTTTATAAGCCACTTTTTCTTTATGAAATGGCGACTGCAAATTTTTGGAGTCTTTGTTGTTTTCATTTTGTACGTTCTGACTGCTTGAGTGATGGACATTTTTCCTTTCAGGGCTGCAAGTGTTAGATCTGGCCGATGTTGGTGTTTTAGTGCCCTCGCTGGGCCCAGAGTCCTCAGTAATTGCGTCCAGATTCTTCTGCTGTCTCATCTTTGGAAGACCGACGACGTCGAGATCGCTGACCCGTTCGTCATGGAATGTCCAGTCCCAGGAATCGGCTTCGCTGTCAGAGTTGATTCCAGGAACAGATCGGCCATCGTCGTAGTCGTAGTCGATAATATCCGAATCGGAGTCGTAATATGAATGATGAGATAGCGGTCTTATATGAGCCACTTGTTCATGAGAATCATTGTGGGTTTCGTCGGCATCATCCATATTCGAATGTTCTAAGTGAGACTGATCATCTGTATTTCCATTTTCTGTTTGCCCTGAACCAGCCAGGACATTTTCATTCTTCACATCACCATTCGTTGATGGCAGATGAGGGTCCTTTACTTGTTCTTCTTTTGATTTTCCCTCCATATTTTCGTTCTCTATAATACCACTTTCACAGTCACGACTACAAAGGGATAGATCAACAGCGAAACACTGATCACTTAGGGCAGGTAAGGTATCTTGTTACCGTTTCCTAGATAACGTCTTTCTACCAGTCAACAGGCTATGAAAAGTTTCCTTCTTTTTTTCGACACACAGCAAAACAAGTTTGGCTACATAAACGAGACCATTTTAGAGCTGCTTTTATCCTGAACCGATTGAGATCCTATTCAGAACATCAAACTTAAACAGTGATAATTATTTGTATTCTGGTCACAAAAACCACATATTACCTCTGACACAAATGTACTATTCAAGCGTTGTATCGATATTATATTCTCAACACATAGCTCTCAGAATGATAACAAGAATCACTAAGCGAATTCTTCTGATAAAAAGGAGACCAATATCTCTTATCGAAGAGGAGAAATGATAATAATAATAATAATAAAAGAAGACAAAGGAAAGTAGCTCAACACAGCTCCTTAGAAACCGGATACAAAATTTTCAAATGACTATCACAAGTCGGCTGAACGTAGAAGAACAAGACGTTCCACAACATTTGTTAAAGACACGGGTTAACTTAAAAAACACGACCAAACAACCATCTTAACACCTGAAACAATTCTCATCACAATTGGTTGTTCTCTAGTACTTTCTATTCGTCAATACATCACGGCACAATCGAACACAAATAAAGGGATTCTGAGAACTATACATGAAATCAATTTCGGTCACTGGAGTTCTTAAAATCCACCATAAAAATCAGAAATCCTGACAACTATGAAACTGATAAACGTCTTCGATCAGAAAACTGGACGTTCCATAAACGGCATCTACAAGCAGATGATAATATGGCAGTTCAATCCATGAGAAACGAAATAACCTCTACCAGGAGGTTGAAAAACGTGTATAGATTATATCATACGAGAAATTCTATGCTAGTTTTACGTCTATGGATAGTATCAAACAAAATTCAGACTTCACACCCTTATATCGTGACACTATCATTTGGTTCTAAATTCACAAGGCGACTTTCACTGCCATTGCAGAGCTCCAAACAGGAAATATCTGTGACATAAACACCAACACCGATTGAATGCACCGCACTCCTTTGCTGTCGTTTCTTATAGAACAGACAAGAGCACTGACTGGTGTACCTTTATTTCTCAGATCTTCCAGCGTACTTGCTCAATGTATTCACTCTCTGCAGTATGTCTGAGACAGGAGCTGAATAGCCGAACAGTGAACACAGGAATAAAGGAACAGCATTTTTGAAAGACGTGCGTATTTGTCAATGTATAGAGCTTAGATCTTGCGGCTTCTTTGAGTCAATCAAAGAAAAGCAATCATTATTCCCTGTCCTCTCAAAAAATGTAAAGAAATTCTTGAATGCAGACAATGTGCTTGGAGTTTTTAATATTATCGTCGCCCTATTCTCTCTGGACAATATTATACGTTCTGAACATGCATTTACATAAAACTCAGCGGCTTAAAAAATCAATCAATTAACTAATCGATCAATTAATCAATGGAAGTAACAAAGGAATAAAATGTGAACATACAAAAACTGACCCTCCCCCCCCCCCCCCACACACACCCCTCAAAATATGAAATAAAAAAAAAAAAAATCTCCGAAGTGAAGAGGTGAAAGGAAAACCTGTATATAAAAGGGTTGTCCCATTAAACACAAAAACGAATACACTGAACTTTCTATACAGAACTTTAGATATAACTGTGACTATATGGCTCTATAGAGATACATTCACAAAGGCTTTCACAGCGAGCGCTCGCTCCATTGCGATTGATAGCTCGGCGTTCAAAAAATGATCAACAGGACTCAGATACCGACTAAACAGTCTTTTTTAATGGTGACACTGTAGTCTCTGTCCACAAGTACACCAAATAAACAGGGACCCGAATTTGCTCAGCCATTTTTAGTCATATACTTGAAAGCCAACAAAATACACGTCAGATTGAAATCAGTCAAGCGTTGATAGTGTTTTCTTTTTTGTAAGTGACGTCAAATAAACACCAGGTAGGAAACCACAGTAGTGGAGCAAACACTACATTGTTGATCTTATGAACGAAAGTCTTTTAAGTAACGTAGTGTTTCATTTTCACAGATCCTTTTCATATGGCTGCCTATTTTACACGGCACACAGATATAACGGATCTCTAGCTTTTCATGTAAATCGATTTCAGTGGACTGAAAGACAAAATTTTTAGTCGTATCTATTTAGTATCTCCTATCACAAAGCGCGGTATATGTTACAAAAATAAAAATGAAATATCGAAAACAGATCTTTATTGAACTAGATCTATTTCAGACATAAACTAAAAGTCGTTTTGAGAAGATTTCACGTCCATTAATAAAAAAATGGCTCAGACAATAATCATAGAGTTTATTAAGTGAGCAATTTATAGCATTATACAAGCATAACTCTTGACTGATTTAATTTTTCTTTTTTTTTGTTACCTAGACAGGAGATTACATGTTTTCATCTTTCTGGATTTACAAAAGAGTTTGCTTTTTGCGTTCTGAAATAATTTCCGCTCCAGTTTATTATCAGAATAGTAGTTACTCAAAACAAAACAAAACAGGCTACGAACAAAAAGCCGAGAGGGATGACAAATAATGATGAAGAGAAGAAAATAACTATGTAAGAACTGCTATCCCCCCCCCCCCGGGATTTTTAGTGTTCTTAGTTTTGTTTTCTTTTTCTGTTATTTCCAGTTGTTGTTTTTTAGTTTTGTTTTTGTGTTGTTTTTTTTTCACCCTTTTGTTTGTTTGTGTTGAGCTTATTTGTGTGTCGAAAAAGGATACTCAGACTGTCAGTTTAATTCCATATAATAGTGTTTATTCACAGTATTGACACACCACAATATGGTTGAACAGAAAGGTCAACCAACCAAAGAGAACAGGAAAAGGAACATGTTCGCTCTGAGACTGAAACTGGCAATGGCACATACCGCGTTTTGTCACACGAACACCTGGGTGTTCTTTGGTGTTCTGGTGTAACATTTAGGTAGCACTGACGCCTGGCCAGAGAATGAGGAGATAATCCTGAGAGTGTCATGATAAGCAATTGATTAGAAAAGATAGGTCGACCCCAGCAAAGAAGATTCTGAACCAAACAACAGCGATAGAGCAACAAAGACAGCGTTGTCTACAGTAAACATGTGAACTTCTAAAATCCCTGGGTAAATGTTTTAGTTGATACCAGAACAAAATTGTGTCTTAGGTAAGGTTCATTTTGTATAATACGATACAAATCTATCTGATTCGATCCGGTGAAAAGCAACGTTTTAGGTGATCTTGATAACACATAACGCTTTTAGTATGTTCTCTTAGTTTCCACACTAACCCTGTCATTGTTGTTGTAGTTGTTTTTATATATTATTATGTTCTCCAAGTTCGCTCAATAACCCTGTCGTAGTTGTTGTTCTTTTTTATCTGTGTTTGTGTGTTGTAATTTGCATTCAGATTATGCTTGCAAGCGGAACAAAGAAAGCATTGAATTGTCTTCATAAGACGTGGCGTTACCAAAAGTGGTCGAGGTGCTTCAAGGCATGGGAGAACAAATGCAGACCGACAAACACACTGTCGCTCTCATAATCCAATTCCAACTGGTTACTGTTGTTTCTTCAATCTGATCTATAATTGCGCACTAAACCACCTGCTCGGAGGCGAATGGTTTGGCCTGACACAAGATATGAATTAAAGTCATTCTCAAAGCCAGACACTGACACTGCTTTGTGTCCATAATTTAGTCAGAGATCAATTTTTAAGTCTCCAGGGCGATCTATTTTTACTGACAGACTTTCTCGGTTTTGACAGTTTCTATTACAAATAGTGCAAAGAGAGAGAGGGAAACAAAGAGAGAAAGACAGAGAGAAAGAGAAAGAAAGAAACCGCTTGACTCTAAAGAGTGGAATGGGGGAGAGATAATAGAGAATGGGAGTAATGAAGTGATTCGGAGAGGAATAATTATTCTGCACTTAAAACATCCATCCTTCGTAACATGAATGAATCTCAGACTTAGTTGATATTTAAGCTGATACTTATCTTTTAGGTTTTAACACGTTCATCACCAGAATTGTTGTGCATTAATCGTCCCTTGTTGGTACGCCAATATCTTTGATCCTGATATCCCACTATTCGATCGGGGAGCCCCAGAAATAAATTGTTTGCCTAATGAAAGTAGTGGTCAAAGCGGTTACAGTTTGAAATTACCTCCCAAAACTTCCAAAGATTATGGCTCTCGAGATCAGAGGATGAACCAGTGAAGGCAGGAATTAAAAAATAGTGGGAGTGAAGTGGGTCCTCAGTAGATTCCAAGCTTCTGAGAAAATTCACAGTAGCACTAGAGAGGTACCAGCCTACATGAGAGCAGAACTTCTGATTTGTAGAGAATCAAGCCATGGCGGCAAAGTTTTAACGAAACACAAACAGGTAATCTGTGCCCTCAGAACCCTCAAGTTGCTGTAAAGGAGATGTCGCTGTAATACAACATTCAACGAGAACACTCCTATCCACAGAAGATTGGAAACCTCTAAGAAAATCATGGTGACCATGCAGTGCCATCAACCTAGACATGCACAGAATGTCTGGCTATCAGAGGAACCATGATGGTACTAGTTACTAAACACACAGAGAAAAACAAGCGTTCTCTAAAGATTCTTTTCATTCCAGAAAATCACAGAGATTATAGATCGCTCCATTCTAAACCAGGACAGGAATTCTGGTGATAAGACAGTTAATTCACATCGGTATAGTTACAAAACATAGACAGAAAAGCCGTGCCGTCATCGATTTAAAGCCGTCTTTAAGAAAACGTTGTAGCTACCAGAGAGTGCAAGGGAATTTAATACCCATAGGGTGTCTGATTTGCACAGAGTTAAAGCATTGCACTGAAAGTTACAAATACAAAGGAAAAAAATAATAATAATAAAACCCTGCCCTTAATAGATTTCAAGAGGTGCTGGGCTATCTTCGAATACCCTCAGTCCTAATAACAACGGGATTTTCTAGCGATCAGAAGGTTAAGCTTTGAGGGTAAAAGTTACAAAATACATCGAGTAAAGGTGTGTCCTCGACAGATTAAACGCCTTTGGAAGGAATTATAGCCGAGCTTGAGTGGTACCAGCATAACTAAGGACAGGATTAGGGTGAATAGGCAATAACATACCTTATGTCATACTAAATATTAATTGCTTACGTGGAATGCTGTGTTTTGATCAGAAGTCATAAATGTTTAACAGCACAGAACTCTAACATTTCATCTACCGTTTTCAATTATATGACAAATTCGCAAAAGCTGAACTGCTCAATTGAATCGTATTGAAAACAGATAGATCAAAAGATATTAAACACTCTTTGGTATCGATCGCAGCCCTTAGAACGCTATTTTTTGGGTATGGATCTTTGTGGAAAGTGGGTAAAGGAATTTCAGTGAGTGCGGGGGAGGACTGTTCTTTTATATTATAGTGGGGTCAAATATTCACACTAAGTGTGGCGATTAATACATTGCTGTTGTGTGGGTACGGTAAAAGCTAACAAACAAACGAACAAAGTTTTTTTTTTCTTTATATATTATATAACTTTGTTTAATATGCAGTCTGTCTATCTATCTATCTATCTATCTATCTATCTATCTATCTATCTATCTATCTATCTATCTATCTATCT
>JBCAUA010084747.1:0-10662 GCA_038406235.1 Peronia verruculata | reverse complement strand
GAATGATCAGATTTTCACGCTCAATTTTACGCTTCAAGGGTGAATGTGAAAGAGAGATGTGAAAAATGACTGGAAGTGAAGTTTGAAACGAAATTAAAATAAATAGTGAAGTTTTCACGCTCAGCTTCACGCTTCAAGGGTGAATGTGAAGTGAGGTGTGAAAAATTATTAGAAAGGTTAAATCAAGCCAATTTCAGGCAGACTGTTGATTTTCACGCTCAAATTTCACGCTCCAGAAATGAGCGTGAGCCGTGACGTGAAATGGAACAGAAAGTGATCAGAAGAGTCTCATTGTGATCGGTTAACAAAAATTCACGCTCAAATTTCACGCTTCAGGGATGAACGTGAAGTGTGACGTGAATAGATTTGAAATTAGTTGGGTAAAGATAAAATTTATAAAGCTATTGATTCTCACGCTTATTTTCACGCTAGTGAGATGAAAATGAGAATTAAGCGTGAAGTTGAACAAAGAAGTTGAACAAAATTGGGTAAAGTAAAATAGATCTGTATGAAAGGATAAAAAGATACCTTCCTTCCCTGACGGTAGCCAGTGCTGGGATCAAGACATAAATTGATAACGTAAAAGGAAAAATTTCAAAATTTAATTTATACTGTGCTGACACATAAAAATTAAAATACAGCTGATGTGTCTAAGTGACTCTGACAGATACGTGGCTACACCAATAGAAAAGTGTAAAATAATAATGAATTTCTCGGAACGAAGTGAATTCATGAGAAAATGTTAAAGAAACTGCAGATGAAGTGTAGAATTCCTAAGGCATTGGATTTCGATAAAATTTTAGATAGAATAAACAAAAATGACCCGAGTTTGTTTGGCAATTAAAAAGAAATTAATTTTGAAAACGAAATTATGACCCAACATAAGGAAATGGCTGTAGGTCATTCAGTCTGTGCATAAACTCAAAATTGAACTGATAAGGTCCGAACTAACTTAAAGTTAACGTGAATTGAGTGAGTCGTGATGGATTGGGCCTGTGCAGCCCAGGAGTCTTTGAAGTCGCTACTACACTCATGGGTACGGTGACGACACCTAGTGTTGAAACCAATAACCTAGCTGCAACCCTTCAGACAATGAATGGGAAGCTGATCGGTTCGACCATCACAGTGCTCGCTCTAAGTACAGTTAACTCCGGTCCAAGAAACAAAATTAATCCGCATCTCACATTTGGACATGACCCAAAACCTACTAACAGAAAACTTGTAATTGTAAACTCTATTGCACTGGTCGGCGGTTGACAAAGGTATTTTAAACCAACGTTGACTTAGCTGGCACTAACCACAGTGACGCCTATCCCTACGGCCAATTTTCATTTGGGGCTCAGCTCTTAGTGAATACGTCGGATGGCTTTAGGTGAGGAGTTTACAAAGGCCTTTTAACCCTATAGACAAACCCCCTTTATGAGAAATTTTTGGAAAATTATTGTTACCCGGAAATTGTTAGGGAAAATTCCTCCAAAAGTTTAGAAATTGAAAAATTAAGTTTCAGCAAAATCCAAAATTATTTAAAGCATTTAATGCACCTTTAGGCTGGCCACTACAAAAAGTTACTTTAGTAACAAATTATCAAGTGAGGAAGGTAGTGTTCCCAATTCCGAGCTAACCTCGACTCGGGTTGATGGAAAACACCGGACAATACCTTGACGAATTCAGAAGTCTTGCTGAAACTATTTGAGATGTGGATTGAAAAATAATTTGGAAAAGATAGTAAAAATGAAATTTAGGAAGTTAAAATAATGCACAGACTGTTGACTGACACAAGGTTCCTTATTATTATTTGAAAAAGATAAAAGTACCAAATTAAAAGTTTTAGAAAATCGCGAAATCCAGTGTGTTAGAGAGTTTGAACTTCGCAGTAGAAATTAATATAAAACCTGAAGAGAAAGTAATGAAATTTAAAAGTTAGTGAGAATGAAGGGATAGAAGCCTCAAAGCCCATATTTATTTGAAAAATTTTAATAACATAACCGCAGACAATTTCTACGAAATTGTGTGTAACAAAAATTAGGAACAGAAGAAAAATAATAAAAACAGGAATAAAAGGTATGATTAACGATAATGTCCCGAAGAAGTGGACAGGAGGCAACCCGACGAAGTAGTAGACGATCTGTAGGACAACCTCCTGAGTACACTGGATTAGACGTTGGTCATACACCGAGAAGTACTCGTAAAGAAAAAGAAAAAGAGAAATTAGAAACAGAACAAAGGTTAATACAATTGTCAGAAGCCGAAAAGAAAGCCACAAAAGATCGTGTGAGAAGTCGCTCACGATCTAGAACACACAAACAGAAATTGAGTGAAACCCCCAGAATTGTAGAAGTGTCGGACGAAGCCCTTTTAGCTCGAGAAGAGGTTAAAGAAAAATTTGACAACCTGCTGAAGGCGGTTGGTCCGAAATTATCTGCAAAAACCAAGTCATTGATTAAAGGGAGAGAGAGACCCGAAGTAAGGGACTCAGTCAAAAGAATAGGAGTTCAGAGAACTCAAAGTGAAGGTAGGAAGACAGTAATTACTAAAGAAGCATTGAAGAGAGGGCTTAGTCAAGTTAGGGTTCCCGACAGAGGGACAACAGAAAGAATAATAGGGACTTTGACAGAAGTCAAACAAACATTAAGAACTGCAAACAGCGAGAAAAGTAAAGTAGTCAAAAATCCATCTGCTGGGAAATTAGTACACCAAGCAGAAGTACACAAGTCATTTGGTGAAAGAACACCTGAGTCCATAGCTTCTCAGCGATCAGACACCCGTTCGCTATTAGATCAGGAACACTCAAGGCTGTGCCCAGAAGGGATTTCAAGCAGCCAGACACCACCACGAACAGGGCTAGACCTGGTCGCAGACACAGCTGAAGACCCAGACCATCTGTTACCCGAAGGGGTTTCACCAACAGCATATTCCGCATTAGTATCGAGTAGAACACAAGCTACTCCTCCATCCGTAGGTCTCCAGGTTTCATTGCCTGGTGACGAACCATTACATAGTACCCCAAGACAAAGTGTTGAAGGGAGTTTAACGTTAGGGCTTAGTAAAGATCAAGAAGTTTCACCTGTCACATTAAACACATACGAAGACATAGACAAGTATCTTAATTTAGAAAACAATCAAGGTCAGTCATTAGGGACTGAAGATTTGGACTTGAGATTAACCTCAAGTGAAAGACAAGTTGTTACAAAACATACAGAAGAGTCAAGTAAATCACCGCCTAGCACTAGTGATTTGAATTTGGAATTAACACCAAGCCAACCGGCAGCAGTAGAAGAAGCTGAAGGTCGGTTGAGAAGTGCTCAGGCAGCAGCAGAGGCTGACTTAGAAAGGCCAATAAGTAGTATATCACAAAAACCAATACCAGCACTTCGGCTGAAGAAAGTAGGGTCAGATCACTGGAAGACCGAATTACCAAAGGCAACACCAGAAAAGGGGTTTGAAGAGAACGAAGCTTCAGAGCAGGAGGATCGACAAGATCAAACTCTTGTTTTGGGTTCACCTTCTCAGGGATCCCCTCCACAAACGCCAGGTTGGGATTTGGTAGCAAGCAACCCACAAGACACAGTCGAGTATCAAAGCTATTGGGAAACAGGAGCTCAGAGAGTACCCATAGATTCTCAGTTGCTCACAGCTGATTCAGGGACACTGCAAGATCTATTGTGTGACGGCTGGAAGACCCCATCTATAGAAGGGTCTAATCATTCAGGCGTTCGCAGTATATCCCCCTTGTTAGAAGATCCGGAAGCAGGATTGACGACTGAAATTTCGTCTCTGAGCATAGGGAATAAAGACTTAAAGTCAAGTAAGAAAGAGAGTAGGCATTCAGCAATTTCACTCCTACCAGGAGTTCAACAAGACGTTCGAGAGATACTCAAGCAAGCCGAACAAGAAAGGCAGAGAGTCGTCCAAGAAGGGAACAAAGACATCGAGACTACTACCGAACTTGTTCGAGCCCAATTGAGAACCTCAAAGGCCAAATTAAAGTTAGGCTACAAAAAGGCTCTAAACGAAGCCGAAAATAAGTATAAGTCTGAGGTGGAAAAGAAAAAGAAACAGTTTGATAAGGACCTTAGAGATAAGCTAGTAGAATTTGAAAAAGAAAAGGGTAACTTGTTGACAAACCAGGCTAAGACCTTGGAAGAGTTAACGAGAGTTTTAGGTGAAGCAGAAGAGGAAAAGCTTAGAATACAGAAAGAAAGTGAGAAGGCAAGACAGCTCCACGAACAGCGTAAGGCTGTACTGGACAAACAGTTAGAGTTAGAGTTTAGGGAATTTTCTAGGGAACCACTCAGACAGCAAACGGAAAAGAAAGAGAATTTGTCAAGAAAGTTAGAAAAAGAATTAAAAGAGTATCGGGAGTCTGAAGAACAAAAGGTATCCAAGGCTAAAGCTGAGGTTAGAGCAGAATCTAGGCGAGAATACGATTTAGAGGTTGAAAGGGTAGAGAAACAATTAAAGGAGCAAAAAGAAAGTTTGCTCAAACGTCAGAAAGAAGCTGAGAAAGAGATAGCAATAAGAAAGGAAGAGATTCAAGTAAAGGCTGATAGGCAGTTGGGTCAATTGAAGCGTGAAAGTGATACGCAAAACAAGATTGAGCTTACTGAATATCGAGTAGAAAAAGAAAGGGACTTACAAAAACAAAAAGAACAGCTAGAAGCTGAGATAAATCAACAGTTCAAAGAGTATAGGGATAGTCGCTTGAAAGACGTAAGTGAAGAGAGAAAGAAGTTAGGCACCGAGAGTGATAGGGAGGACCAACAAATTTGTGATAGAAACGCCTCATTAGAGGATAATTTAGCTAAGTTAGAACAAGCTATTCAGTTCATTGAAGCTGAATATAAATTTAGATTAGAAGTTTCCAGATCAGGTTTTGAAGAAAAGCTTCAACAAGATTACGAAAAATATAAGCAAGAAAAATACCAAGAGATAGATCAGAAGACTGAGGAAGCTGTAACCCGGCATAAGGCAGAGTTACAAGAAATTGAACAACTAGAAAAGGGCAAACAAAGCGAACAACTGCAAGCTTTAAGAGCCAGTCATCAGGATCAGTTAGCGCAAGTCAAGCAGACAAGCAACGAACAGATCCAAAAATTAGAGAGAGAACTTCATCAAGAATATAAGCATCGAGAAGATCAATTGAAGACAGCATATCAAAGTCAGTTAGAGAAACTAAGACAACAGGACGAAGAGAAACTTGAACCGTTAAGGCAACAAGTAACTCTAGCTGAAGAGAGAGTCAAGACTTTGCATATTGAGCAAAGGGAACTCGAGAAGAAGTGCCAAGACTATAACGATCAGCTTAAGCAGCTTGAAAAGGATCGAAGAGAAATAGTCCATAGCACTAAACAGGTTTATACCATTGAGGTACAACAAAAAGAAGTAGATTTAGAGGTCCAAAGAGACAGGGCCATCGAAGAGATCAAAAGAAGGTACGAAGAAGAAATTAAGAAGTGCCAACAGAGGATTGGCAAATTAAAAGAAGAAGACAAAGAGAAAGAACTCTCACTAGTCAGTTTGTGGCCTAAGCCTCCACACGGAAAAAGATCCGAGAAACCAGATCAGCGCACTTATTCGCACGCGGTTGCAAATCAAGGGCGTGATCCGGAATATCGTAGATACGTGTCAGAGGTCGACAATTGGCTAGCGGCGAGAAAGAAAGCAGGTTTACCAACTTTATTAGTAGAGCCTCCTATACCAAAACCAAGGGCCAGAGTGGGAGAAATTCCAAAACCCCAGTGGTCTGAGATTGAGGGAGAAGAGGCAACCAAAGAGAACGTAGGAAAATCAGTAGAGGAAGCAATAGAGGGACACATTAAGAGGTTACAAAGAATAGGTTTAGTAGATTCCACATCCACATCGCTAGGAACACCACAGGAAAAGAGTCTAGGAAAATCTGAGTCAAAGGTATCTAAACATAAATCAGGACAACAGCCCCAAGGTTTTGATCAAGTGGCCACAACATCCGTGCCACAAGAAAGTGAAAGAATAGACATTGGGGACTATTCAATTAAGGAATACGAAAGCGGAGGTGAAGGAGACGTATTGACCCTATATACACCAGCTGGAGACGAAAGAGGGAAATACTTGTTACAGTTCCACCCCAGTCCCGAATCTAAAGAGGGAGGTGGAGACTTAGAAGAGTCACAGGAACTATTGACATTACCTGACAACGACTCAAATACAGAAGTAGAAGCATCGAACGAAGCTTCTCCAGTAGATTCGCCAATTGAAACCAAAACAACACCTGTAGGTTTCGGCATAATTATACCAAGACCAGATTCACCAGTTGACACTAACATCACTCCTGTGTGTTTCGGCACCATAACACTTAGTGACGAAAGTAATATCACACCAAGTAACACAGGCCTTACCCTAGTAGAACCATTAGTTAAAACCACAGATTCCCTAGATAGGCAGGATAGAGTAGCAACACCCGAGCCTTTGGCAGTAGTAAAACCCGAAGGCATATTCAGCAAGTTAGGTGAGGAAGAAGTAGATTCAGAGGAAGTAGAGTTAGAGGAGATTCAGGAAGAATTAGTATTAGGGAAAGAAATAGATTGGGAAGAAGTTGCAGCTGATCTTGAAGGCCTAGGTGAAGCCGAGATGGATGCAGCAATGCAAATGTTGCAAGCCCTGCTAATTAAGACCAATAAAGACCAAAGGGTGGTCAGCAGGCAGTTAAATGATCTTTATTCTATAGTAGGTAATGAGGGTATAGGAAGAACAGTAGAAGAAACTCTGAATAAGATTAAAGATTCAGAGGATAAAAGGTTAGGCAAAGTACCTGATTTTGATCCTAATAAGGATAATGTCGACGACTTCATTCAGAGATTCGAAGACATAATGGACTTTAAGAACGAACCTGTACACCGACGCATTAGTCAATTAAAGATCTATTGCATGGGTCCAGCTAGGAGATTCATTGAAGAGTTGTTAAAAGGGCTCGAATACAAAAATGATCCGAAAGAAGACGAGCGATTTGATCTTGATTGGTATGATGCAGAGGTTATTAAGGCTTTGAGAAATAGGTTTGCAGTTGCAGACGCATGGACAACATCAGTCATGCTAGATTACGTTAAGAAGGCTGGTCAAGAAACCATTGATCAGTATTACAATAGAGTCATGCAGCACTGTGATCGATTGGAAATGACAGATGCTGAGAAAGCAGGGATTTTTAAGCGAGGTTTAGATAACCCGTATAGTGTATATATTTATCATACCTTTAGTGGAACCGAAATGCCCACACTTAGGGAAGTATATGACGCGGCGAAAAAGTGCGAAAATACCATCAAATTTGGAGGCACTTTGAGTCTGTCGGCACTCATGCCAGGGGTGGATCCTATAACGTTGACCAATTCCAACCTGAATTTAGGAAACTTGGGGGCAGCACAAAACATCAGTGGTCTGAATAATCTGGGGACAGTACCTACACCAATAGGAGTGGTGAATCCCGGAATTGGAGCCACTGGTTTGCTTCCCCCAGGAATCGCTGGTCCCAATAACATCATGATGGGAAATTCCACAGTTGGAACCATACCAAATGTAGGACCCACAACCACAAGTGCCGCATCTCAACTTGCAGCCGAGAGCAATGCCTTGAAGAACTTAGGGCAAATGAGCGAAGCTCTAATGAGAATTTGCGAAAAAGTAGAAGAACAACAAAAATCACAAGAAAAACTTAAACAAACACTCGAAACAACCAAAAAGCAGTTAGCGAAAAAGCCGCCAGAAAGAAGGTTTAGTAATTTTGGTGCCACTGGGGGTAGTGAAAACCCGTCATGGCGAGATAAAGACCATAGGCCAAATTACGAAAGGTTACCAACGAATCAACCATTATATTGTACCCACTGTCACTATACGGGTCATGAAAGTCACAATTGTAGGAAATTAGCAAGTGCAAGACAACAACAGAGATCTGGAAACAATGGTTATCAAGAGCAGGAAAACACGCCTCAAAACTCTTTCTATTCAAACCGAAACGGTTCAGGATGGAGAGGAGGACGAGGTGGACGAGGTAGCTGGTCAGGCTACCGAAACCAAGGAGTAGGTAGAAATAATGGTTCTCCACAGGAGGACAACAAAAATACAAAGAGCTACGATCAGAATCGATCCCTACAGGGAAACCGATATGATAAGAACGAGGGTAAAGAAAGTTTAAACTAGTTCCAGCTCTGCACGGTGGAGGTGTGCAGAGCAACATACAATATCAAAACCCCACAGCTAGTCAAATAATGGCAGCTCTAGGAGATAGGTATAATGAAAAAGAAGAAGAAATTCTGGAAAATTATTTAGGGCAAAATTATAATGATTATTTATCTGACGAAGAAATTGAGTTTGAAGAAGAGTTTAGTTTTGTTAAAAGAAACTCCGATAAAATAATGGAGTATGAATCAGACTTAGAGGAAATTTTAGATCCGCCAGATAAAGAAGAAATAGGGTATTCCGAAATATGGGAAAGAAAAGAAATAGAAAGTATGTTTGAGAAGGGAGAGATCAGTAGTGACAGAAGGATCGCGTCATTGGTTCCTCATGCAGAAGAGTTAGATTCCTTGTTGAATTATGAGGAGCAAGATGATGATGAAGAATCATATGATCCAGTAGTTAGGGGTAGAAAATTCTTAGAAAAAGAGAAGTATAGTAACAAGAGTAGTCAGCGTAAATATCAAAGATTGAATACTAGGGAGCAAGAAAAGTTAAATCAAACACAAAGCGTGGAATGTTCTAGTTCCACTGAACAAGATGAAACCATGAAGGAGGAAGTGGACGAAATAAGGGAGATAACCACTCCATTTAATGAGAGACAGTACATAGTGGTTAGGTATGGCCCTCTGAAGGCCATGGCCTGTATTGACACAGGAGCGTTCATTTCCATAATGGATCATCTTACTTTCCAACAAATTAGACCTTATATACCAAAGACTAGGAAGCACCAGTTAGCAGCAACATTGATTAAGTATGATAAACCAGTCAAACTAGACACTGTGAATGGTAGTGTATTTGAAGCCATAGGGTGGTCAACCTTGGACACGACAATAGGAGACGGTCATTTTATGATCACGTACAGAGTGGTCACGGGCATACCGTTCAATATTATTTTGGGACGAGATTTTATGCGTCAGTGCGGGATGGAGATAAACTTTAAAACCAACACCATAAAGATAAGTCCATACATAGATTTATTTGTAACAAGTGGTTTCGTATTGCCACCGCACACTGATGTAGAGATCTCCACTAAATTACACTCTGATTTGGACGTGCACGCCAACGGAGTGTTGAACATCAAAAATGACTCAGATTCGTTTCTGATCAAAACGAGTAGGGGTCTATTAAATAACGGTATAGCAACAGTAACAGCACATAACAAGAACGACACACCCGTCATCCTAAAGGAAAATTCAAAGGTATTAATAGCCAAGGTGATACCCGAGGAGGACAATATACTACAATATTTATCAGAATGTCTAGCGAAAAATAGAAGTAGGGAAATAGATGAATTAGAGGGGGTGACACATGATGATGCCCGCTATTGGGAAGCTATAAATAAGATAGACTTAGATGAGAGCATACTCTCACCTCAGGGGAGATGCAAGCTGTTTTACAAGATATTTGATCAGAGGGGAGCATTGTCCGTGGAAGACCGAATTGGTCGATTGAGGGAATTTAAGTATGAAATTAGAATGAAAGAACATGAAGTGTTCAATAAAGAGTCATACCGAGTTAATAGTACAACTCGAGCAATAATGGAGCAGAAAATAGAACACCTACATGAAAATGGTGTTGTCAAGAGGTATATGGCCGAATACTCTAGTCCAGCGCTACTAGTTAAAAAGCCATCAAGTAAAGGGGAAAAGAACCCCTGGAAAGCGAAGTACAGAGTGGTCATAGACCTTAGGCAAATGAACGATAATGCGGTTCACTTACAGTACAGCCTACCGATAATTCACGAAACAGTGACGGAATTAAATCCGCAGAAAAATAAATACTATTCTTTAATGGATGTAAGTGACGCATTTTATCAGGTACAGCTCCATGAGAACTCTTATAAGTTCACTACATTCAAAATACCTACATTGGGGAGTTTTTGTTTGACAAGATTACCCCAAGGTTATGTGGGTAGCCCTTCGATATTTCAGGCGATAATGGAGAACATCTTTCCAGAAGGTCTCAAACCATTCATTACCTGTTATATTGATGACATTTTGATTATGACAGAAACAGAAGAAGAACATATAAAAATGATAGAAAGAGTACTTTTAACCTTGAGACAAAATGGCCTTAAGCTTAAGATCGAAAAGTGCCAAATTTGTCCGAAGAAACTAGATTTTCTAGGAGTGACTCTCTGTCCTGAAGGAGTCAAGGTTAAGCATGACAAGTGTGAGGCAATAGCCAACACTAAAATACCTAAAACCAAGAGAAATGTAAGATCATTCTTGGGCGCGGTAGGTTATTATAGAAGATACATAAAGGACTTTGCAAAAATAGCTAAACCACTGCACCGTCTGACCAAAGATGAAGTAGATAGTAAACGTGTTCCCTGGGATGATGAGTGTCAGGAAGCATTTGATCAACTTAAAAGCCAGTTAGTAAAAGCACCTATACTTGGTAGATTTGACCCAGATAGACAAACAATATTGAGAACTGATTCATCAGGAGTAGGTT
>JBCAUA010084725.1:0-10662 GCA_038406235.1 Peronia verruculata | reverse complement strand
CCCCCCCCCCCCCCCCCCCCCCCCCCCCCCCCCCCCCCCCCCCCCCCCCCCCCCCCCCCCCCCCCCCCCTCCCCCCGAAATCAACTCTCTACAGGATGATGGAGAACCTTGTTGTAACGGCAACTGCGTACAGCTTTGACGCTTGGCAATAATCCCATTGAAATAAGAACTAATAATAAAATAAACACCCATGACACGTCATAACATTCAAAATAGGCCTATCGCCGATCTCATAATTGCTTTCTAACAGTCTAAAATGGAAAGGTGCAAGTTGAAACCCTCATATAAATTATATTCCTTTTATCATTTTACACCTGACCAAGGCAAGTGTGGCTGATAAATCGGACACTGACTTGTGGTTTAATTCAGTTGTCCCTAATAGCAACATTATGTATGAAACACATAAAAGCACAAGCATGCGCCGTGCAACAGGATTAGATAAAATAAGACAAACAATTTCTATAGTCGTTCCACAAAAACAAAAGTTATCAACTATAAACTGATTTGAAGAGTAATGTTACTTTAAATCAGACAAATTCACTGCTGTCATATTTCTGTATTTCAGGACATTCAGGGCTGGGTAAATCAGACTGTCGCTATGACATTTTGGTGCCTTTAAAATTTCATGGAGCCGATGTTGTTCACATCTTGTTATTTTGGCAGCTTAACCAGTAAATCACTGGCAGCAAAGACAGACATCACCATTTATCACAGTCTTTACTGAACCTCCAAGAATGTAGTGTCTGCTAAATCAGATTTGCGGTCTTTCATCGTATTATCTGTTATCAATGAAATTATCACACTTATCATCATAAGTCTTGTAATCGATCAAGTCGTAGTCTTTATCACCGAAGCTGTCGCTATAATTGTATATCTCTTGTTATCAATCAACTTGTCAAGTTACTATCACCGTATCTCTTGTAATAACTATGGTATCACTTTTACCATCCAGAACCCTATTGATAACAATCAAATTATTGTTGTTCTTATCATCTTACCTTTTGTTATCGTCGCTATCGGCGCCATTGCTGACGTGGTTGCTGTTGCTGTTGTCGTTGCTGCCGCCCAGGCCTCGACTACCACCACCACTCATACCACCAGTACCACTACTACCACCAGCGGCCGCCCCGCCGTTGCTGAGGATGCTGCTGATGCTGCCTGCTGACATCATGCTGTGAGATGCCAGACCCATCTGTTCCTTCAGGCTGCTATAAGGTGTGGCTATGCTGGTGCAGGAGTAGGTCTGGTGCCGTCTGACGGCCACCTTGGAGCGGAACACCTCGCCACAGCTGGGACATGAGTAGCTCTGCTCACCTGCAGAAGATAAGAGTAAGGACCATCAGTTACTGTAATCCCCCATTCAAAGAGATGGTTGCCCAAATTTATTGAGGCCAGTGTGTTGAATACACGAGAGAGTGGATGAATGACTGGATGAATGAATGAATGAATGAATGAATAAATGAATGAATGAATGAATAACAAGAAACACAATACTGCATTAACAATAATTGCAACGCCAATGATAATAAAGGTATCGAGTGGCAAAATTAAAAAAAAAAAAAAAAAGAGTCAAAAGTGTAACATACGCAGATGATCAGATATCCAACCATCTTTACGGATAACTTGGATACCATAAAATCTTGCGAATTTCTCCACCAATAAATCCCTCGTGCCGGACATTTTTTTTTTATGTCACAGAACCATTTATTAATCCTCAGCCAACAACAACTGCTGCAAACAAGGGATACAGACGGCCCAGAAGCGTTAAATCCGCACATGAAATATTTCCCGACGTAAAAGATAAGAATTATAAAAAGAAAGAAAGAAGACTGCTGTAAACCCACACACCCACACCACACAATATGACAGTGTATTATATGTCAACAAAGACGCAGCTCTATCTCCGTATCTGTCAACTTGGTCTGAGTATAAACCTCTTTCCAAGACCTAGGGCATGACAAGGTTAAATCTCTGGGAGGTGTCAATTGGATATCGTCTGTTGATACCTCAAATCGAGTTCTGGCTATCCATGTCTTTACCCTGCAAAACCTTCAATCTGCATTCTATTTTGTCTAAGCTCACTATATCGGCATATCAATTAAATGCAATGTAGCACAGATAGTAAGCAAAATATTATCGGTTATCAAGATTTCAAAGACTAAAATGAATCTTTATTCAAAGATCTCGCAAAGAGCTAACGACAGACTCGTCAATGACTTGCAGTATATTTATACTGACAGAGGCATGTATCTCTTTCGCTATCCCTATACAATAAATGCCATTTATATAGAACTGTCACTGGTAAAGCCAAAACCAACTATAATTCTACACAGCTGCAGCCAGAGCAATATAAAGACCTTTTTTAGGACTGCTGGGGAAAACCCCCACAGATTTTTATACACCGGAAAAACTGTCATGGAAAATCGTTTATCTGTTTGACAGCTGTTATAGTATAGCACCCGTCTTACAGGTCAGATCCAAATACTGTCGCTGAATTATCAGCTGTGCTAGAAAGACGACAAAATATTACGAGTTAAATAGACAGCTTAAATAAGTCTGTGATGAGTGAAAGGAAAGAAAACATTTGGGTAACATTTTTAAACGAAATCTCGCATACAATAAAAATAAGCAGTGTGTATCGCATGGTGAACTAATGTATGAATAATTCTGATGTCTTCGCGACAGAGGTGAATAGGTCGGAAGAAATATGACAAAAACCCAAAATGGTAGAGATTGAAAGAAAGAAAATGCATGAAGAAAGGTTCACATACAAACAGCGCACAAAAATAGCATGTGTGTGAGTGTGTGTGTGTGTATGTGTGAGTGAGTGAAAGAGAGAGAGAGAGAGAGAGAAAGAGAAAGAGAGTGAAACAGACAGACGAACACTGTCAAACAGGCACTCTCGGTGACTCAATCAGCGTGGTCGCAGCTCCAGCAGTTATACCAGAAAAGGGAGGGAATGAGAGAAGGTGAGGAGGCGGGGTGCAAAAGTCATGGGAAGGGAGTGATAGAGGAGGGTGGAGAGAAGAGTTCACAAGCATCAGTCAGTCAGAAGCAAGAGAATACGTGATTTCTGGCACCAAAGTGAAGAAGCAGATGAAGACGCTCTGATCTCTGTGATCTGGTCACGCCGTGTGTGAATTATGCATGTGGGCCATTTCTCATAGAGACCTGCAGTTGCACAGTAATAGCCATCACAAAGACAGTTGGGGTGGGGGGGGGGGGGGAAGGGGATGGTAGGGGTGGTAGGGATGGTAAGGATAGAGGCAGGGTGAAAGAAACCCGGTGTTGTGTTACAGAAATAATCATTTATTATGTCAGTCAACACTGATAGGGAAAAGAACGAAGAAAAAGTAAGAATAATGTGATGATATCGATGAAAAGAAGAAAAATGAAATTAAGGGGGGAAAAGGCAGGGCGGGGGTGGGGAAGAGAAAGGGAGAAAAAAGGTAACAAAAAGCAAGAGCACGAAGAAGGAATGGATTAAAAAAATAGCAATAATAATAATGGTGATAATAACAATAATAATCAGAGAGAGAGAGAGAGAGAGAGAGAGAGAGAGAGAGAGAGAGAGAGAGAGAAACACAGGAAAGAGCGAGACTACGCACAACACAAAGCCAAATTTCCGCCATCTGTTCTCTGCTCTAGATAATGACGATAACGATCATTAAAGGAATGGAACAGTAAAAGAGAACAGCGGCAGGACAATGAAGAGGAAGATGATTGAAAGTTCTTGAGCAAAGAAGAAATTCGTTTGTGCCCTCAAAACACTCACACTCATACACACACGCAGACACACATGAAAATATCACTGACTCTCGGGAAATACGTGGTCGAATTTCTCAGGTGACAAAGAGCGCCTGTTGTTTACCTGTATCGATCATGCGACCAGCCAAATAACACATCCTCGAATGGACTGTTACATATACTCAAACTTTTTAACCCAGACAGTTTGGATTTACCTGTGTCACAGAATCACAAGAAAAATCCTCTTGGTTATTTGTCTCCCCCTCCCCTTCTGTTTGTATTTCATTTCTTTAACCCTTTCACTATTAGGTCCTCTCGTGCGTATGTCCAGCTGTAAAGTTTGTGTGTCAATCGCATCGCTTATAATGTCTGCTGCTGAAAACTCATTACTATGCTGAAATACTGTGATTTCCAGCTTGACGAAAGTTGTATAACAATAATAATGATAATAATAATGACGATGATTTCTGGTATTCAGTAGTGATTATAGATATTCGGCAGCTGTTCCAAATATCGTGAATAAAACATATCCCCCAATACCGTAGTCATTCGGCTATCTATCTCTCCCCATGAAAAAGTAAAATCGCCTGAGAAGGTGAATTTAATAATCAAACCAATCAAACAAACGGAATAAATGCACAAGAACTCTGCACAATGTAAGGCGCTCCCAGGTAGCGGTCTCGTATCCCTTGGTGACGCATGATAAAATACAGGCTGCAAGCGGGACATCAATGGCTGTAACTTTACAAATTGCAGAAGGTTAATAAGAAAATGAGTGGAAAAGGGAAGTTTAAAAAAAAAAAAAAAATCCAAAAACTCAAGGCTGGGGCTATGGATGGATGGGGTTTGGGTTGGGGTGGGGGAGGAGGAAGGTCAGGATAATTCATGAACCTGGGTATTCCAAATTGATTTGGGCTTTTTACACGTTATCCAGAGGGTTCCTGGGATGATTTCTCGTGTGGTTTGGGCTCGACTTTAAACGCTCGTGTGATCGGGTTCGACTTTAAACGTTGGGTGGAAGGGCCAGAGGGAATCGTGTTCGAGTGCTCGGCAAACTCATATCCCCGAATTGCTGGTATTGACAAAGCGAGAGTCGCCACAGAGATATGGCTGAAATGATAAAATCTGGACAAAAAAAAAAAAAAAGGGAAGCCGGAGAAAGAAAAGGATCCACACGATGAGACATCGAAAGGGCTGCCGCAGTGACGTGGGTAATAAATAGCCCAGGACATGTTGTCCCGGCGAGCTTCCTCCTCTCGTCTAAAGTTTCAATATTCCGTTGATAAGGGCGATATAGATAGTGACGGTGAAGAGCGAGGATAATGCTCAAATTAAAAGGAGAGGAAGGAGTGTCGTTGGGATCAGAAAGGGTAGCTAAAGTAGGAAAGCGTGTGTGTGTCTGGGATTCTGTTTCCTGAAAAAGGGGAGGGGACGACATAATGGGGGGAGGGGGGGTGGTTAGGAAGAGAAAGAAAGTCATAGGCGGTT
Source organism: Peronia verruculata (assembly GCA_038406235.1). Taxonomy (NCBI): domain Eukaryota; kingdom Metazoa; phylum Mollusca; class Gastropoda; order Systellommatophora; family Onchidiidae; genus Peronia; species Peronia verruculata. The sequence goes on along the minus strand of JBCAUA010084725.1, from coordinate 5,427 downwards.
CGGGGAAATCGGTAGGGAGAGAGTTAAAGGAGGGGGGGGGGTAGAGTGATCCGAGTGAGAAACAAAACTGTGGAGGGAAAAGAATGGGAGAAATGAAAGAGAGAAAATCGTGAAAGATGGACAGGGGGAGGGAAGTAGAGGAGACAGCTAACAGAATGGAAATCGTTTAGGAACAGAGAAGACAAAAACTGGGAATGGACATGTCCGCAAGGAGTAGGGAGTAGACGGGAGGGGTGGGGGCGGGGCTGTAGGAGAGAGAGAGAAAGAGAGAGAGAGAAGGAGAGAGAGAGAGAGCAAAATGACACCTGAAGCCAGGACAGATATGAGAAGAAGGAGGGCGCTCTCATTAAGTATTTTGTCGAGTGTAACTGTAAACCTGGCCAATGATTTGATAACATTGATGTCTAGCGGCTGTCGCTCAACTCCAGGCGAAAATGGAAAAAAGTTGGTGGAAAGTTTGAGAGGGAGGAGAGGGGAAAGGGGGAAGGGGAGAGATTTTGTGACAGAACAAGGGGTAGGGAACTTTCGTGAGAGCGGTAGGGTTATGGGGATGAGGAAAAGAGAGACCAATGACGGCAGGTACGGTGAAATAGTAAAGAAACTTTCTACTCTAAAAGAGGAATTCGTGGAAAGATGAAAGTTAAATGAAGCACAGGACTGGTGTTTCTGAAAGCGGACACTGGTTTTGCTGTGTGATTCTCAGCCAAAACTTAATTTTCGAGAATATAATAATATTGTTAAATCTCAAAACAAATCTCATTATTTCCATTACGGTGTGTAAACCTTTTTTTTTTTTTTTAAACCCCAATTATTCAGGTAAATTTACATATATTTCTCCTTACCCACACAAAGAAAAAAATGTAGACAAAGAGAACGGTTCTTTGATTATTATTATTATCATTTTTTTGTTAACATGGGTGGATAGACAGCAAAGGACATCAGTTTGAAGTGTTTGGGAGAGACGACCATTGTGAGGGTAAGAGACAAAGGTCAGAGACGTTTAAAATGCGGGAGTAGCGGGCATGACAGTTATGCACACAGTGACGATTCCAAATATTTGCACCCAGAGTTTTTGAGGACGTGAATGCAGGTGTTGTGGCTTTGTGTGGGAAGGGAAGGTGGATTATGTGTGTGTGTGTGTATGTGTGTGCATCCGAATGTGGTTCTATAATTATGCTATGTGAGGCGAGCAGTGGGACTATACCAGCAGGGTGGCTTTCATGGATGATATGGAATATACATGCATCGTGTATGTTTGTGTGTGCGTGTCTGTCTGATTGTGCACGTAAGTGGGGGTTCATGTGAGATATGAACGTATTAACGTGAGCTGTGTTAGTGGCTTGTCTAATTAGTACATAGAAATGTATGTGTATGCATATAAAGTAAGTAGATTTAAGGGGACTGTGAACGTATACATGTGGTAGATGGCGTGTGTGGTGTGCTTGCTAGAGAAATTTATGCCTTTCTTCAAAAGCCAGATTAGCTCTACTATGTCCAAAGACGGTTAATGTGATCTTACCAAGCCTGACTCTCGGTTTCTCAGTACGGTTCAGCCTACTTTGAAGTCTAGCCCATCATCTGTCCCATCATTAATTACCTGCCACTGTTTCTTATCTTGTTTGATACTTTCAAAAGAATGCAGCGATTTATCACGGTCTATTGCCGCGTCGATGGACATAGCGTGGCGCAACAACTAATCATGTTTTCGCACAGCAGAAAAAGTTTAACGATCTATGAATGGTTAACTGTGAAAGCAGTGAAGTGCTTGGGGAGGGGCGAGGAGGTGATGAAAAATATCCAAGACTATTAGTTTGGCCTCCCAATTCGTTTGTGCCCTTGAATATAAGACAGCAGCCAGTCAGTCCACACGCAGTCTACACCCTGTTCCTTTATTTCTTCGGTCATAAACGTCTTCCTCTGTTCTATTACCCCGGCTATTGACAACAGGAAGCGCCTTGTTTACTCGGGTACTGAAGATGAGCTTATGAAGAAAATGACCCCGTTAAAATGGGACAGTTACAGACACTTCAGCTCTGAAGAGGGCAAGTCTTTACTGTCTCAGACCTCTGGCGAAATGTCCTTGTGCAGAAGCAGAGGTGTCGACAGCCTGTCTTATCTGGAGGCATTAAGGAGATATTTGATAGGGAGATTAGTTAAGCTTTACAGGAGAAAAGATCTCATCATCAGTGGAAAAATCGCATAAATTTACCGAGATCTTCTCCGTGCTACAGCACAGATTATTTAATGAGGCAGACACAAAACTGATTTCATTACAGGCAAAGTCTGGATTGAATTGTACCCGGTACCATCTCTTGACCCTTCTGCTTGTTCACTTTTCGGGTATAATTGGCAAAGCGGGATTTCCTTTCACACCCGGATCCTTTAACTGGCACCGGCTCTTTGAAAGAAAAGGAAGGGGAAAAAAATATTAATACAAATGCCTCTAATTCAAGATCGGCGTCAATACTTCAAGATTACAAGCAAACAATATAAATTTATTGGCCGTGGTGTCTTATGACAAATGGGAACTTTCCCAGTCGTTAATTTTATTGCGTCCTTTTCCACTCTGAATTGTCCCTTCTCGTGCTTCTTTCTTGTTTCCTTCACTTCGATTAACGGCTCTCAGTTTTAAATTAAATGTGGGTGTTAAAGGCTTACTGACACTGCTAAGATAGCACTATCCTCTACAGATAATTAATTTGCACTGATGAAGCGTCATGCTTTCTGTCAATATTTACTACATTTTTATCAATTGTATCGCGCAAGATCTGTAAGATCATTCATGCATTAATAAACATGAAATTTCTAAGGATAGTCCTGAAACATCATAATAATATAGGTATATGCCAAGGAAATGACTTAGGTGACTAGCTCGAGAGGGGCAAGAAGAAGAAGCCCAAATTATGTAGAGTACCAGCACAACTAACTCTCACTCTGCCTAAGAGCTGGGTGGGCTGCTACAGACAACCACACACATACAGAGCTCTCTCGTGCGGGTGAGCTCATCCACTTGCTCAGCCCTGCAACAGATTTATGCTATTCATTACATCAGCTGATGGCTGATGACACACAGTTAATGAAGGTATCGGAGTGCAGGCGTTCATGACCTCATAGCTCACTGGGAAGCTAAAGCCTTCGGCAAACCGCCTTATCAGCTAATGAACCACTTTCAAACGCATCCTTCGGTTATCACGGGCCAAGTGCTGTTTGAGCAGGTAGAAATTGGTCTTGTCGTAAACCATTTCCTTCGCGGCTGATAAGCGATCTACATCCCCTTCAGAGCCGAGGGCCCTTATTAGACTGGGTTATCTCCACCTGCTCGAGGACCTGGTGGTTTCACTTGCACTTTTTCACAAACCGAAGTGACGGCTGGGCCATGTCTGGTAGTTGGAAGTCGTCAGATCTTGTGTGACACAGCAACGATTTTTTTTATCCATTTCTCTGACTAGGGTGTCAGTCAGGAATAGATAGGACAAGTCAAAGATAGTGATAGTATTTTTGAAGGCGGTACAGACATTACTCTCACACACGGGTGTTTCGAAAGAGGGAAATGGCAGACCAGGATGGAATGCAAATGAATATTCATACTTTGACACACCATGCTGTTTTCGGAAGAGGTGATCATTTTCCCCTCGGCGTAACGCAGTTGACAATAACACGAGCAGGAGGAAGCTCAACAACAAGAATAATCAAATTTCAATGCTTTCGTAACCCACAGAAAAAGCGGTGATTTCGACCATAAATTTGGATCCCCCCCACCTCCCAACCCCACCTTGTCCCCTCTCTGCACTTACACACACAATTAATGCACAAGTCAAGCAATGTAATCTTCTTCCTCCTTCAGTTCATATGTTATCACATGTTATGTTATTTAAATGAAAGTACGGTTCTCTCTCTCTCTCTCTCTGTGTGTGTGTGTGTGTGTGTGTGCAGTTAATTTTTTTCATAATATTTCCACTTTGAATAAGTTATGTAACTTTTCTTCTCTATCTCTACAACCCTTTAACACTACCTGCAACGGAGCTGAAGAAGAGAAGGGGTGGGCGAGAGAGATGTGACGTTAATCTCGTGAGATTCACTCCAGACCAAGGAAATTAGGTTGTCAGACCGGGAACACTGTGTCTTTATCCTTAAAGTACTGAGACAGGACTGCAGAGCCACCTTCGTGTACATCAATGAGTTGCAGAATGTAAACGTTATCATCGGATCCAATGACAAGTGAAATCACTGAGATAAAATAGCGAGTTTGTGGGAATAAAAGGTGCGCGGTGAGCACATGGGCAATCAAGAAGACAGTAAGGAGCGGAAACGAAGCTAGGAGGATTAAGGTTGGAGAATCCGATATTCTCGTGGGTCCCTCACAAATTCTTGTCGTCTTTCCTGGCTCTAGCAATCTGTCCTGGCTCTAGCAATCTTTCCTGGATCTAGCAGTCTTTCCCAAGTAAGAAGTTCAACCCCAGGGGCCATTCCTGGTGTCCCTGCAACACTTGCAGATGTCAAGCGGACAAATTTCTGATGACACAAGATAGTTTGTGGGGGCAGACTCGGCGCTAATTCCTGGTGTCCTCATTTCACACGTGCACAAGAACTTTATTGCTGCCGTAATAATTGCCCCTGGTTTCTGGCGGAAAGCGAATCCCTCAATGGATGACATAAGTGAAACTCTCGACAACGGCTAAGGGTCGCTTCTCTGTTTTGTCTTCAACAAGACATTTCAACAAAAGCTCCAAACCCAGTTTGTACAGGGACTGAGAAGTAATCTTTCTATCCACTCTTAAGCGTTGAAACATTAGGATTATAAACGTGACGTCCGGAACGATTTATGACCAGATCTATAACTTGGTTTGTAATCCCGATAGATAGAGAACGGGAAAAAAAAAAAAAAAAGTTTTTATAACAGTTGCTGTTATATTATGGAATTTACGATGAACTTCAATTCAATGAGAAGTTAGGTCTGCGTGGTGTAAGGTTCAACTTCTTTGCTTGTGGCATAAGCAGTCATGTTACTGTGTACGAAAATTTATGGACAGTGCCAGTATGACAACTTAGGTGAATGTTTTCGCACTGTGAAGTTAGGGTGACTCTAATCACATAACCTCTGAATATGATGTCGCTAAGTACGCAGTCATTATGGTGTGTTGAAGATGAGGATAAGAAGACAGACATGGCACCGTTATTGCCTATCGTTCATGACAAAAAAAGAGAGAGAAAGAGCATCCTATCTCCAGTGTCCGTATCTTCTTTTACAATTCTGCTGTCAGAGTCCATGTCTGGTCTTGCTCCTGACTGTGGTGAGTGATAGAAAAGATCGAAGAGCAGATATTGATAATATAATTATAATAATATGCCGGAAGGTCAAGGGGGAAGGGGGCAAGTCGGGATAGGTGTATGTGTGTGTGGGGGGGGGGGGGGGGGGGGGGAAGGGGG
>JBCAUA010084714.1:0-10662 GCA_038406235.1 Peronia verruculata | reverse complement strand
CTCATAGTGGTCATCCAGTGTCCATCTCTGGCATTGGAACTCATGATATTGCTAGGAGAGGTGATATTCAAGTGCTTTTTGCACCCTTTGCCTGTATGTAATCAAATCGCGATGATCCACGGCCTCATTTAGCAGCCAGGTGGAGACAAATCCTGACTGACAATACATTAGGTCTACCGTTGAATGACCATTGGTCAAACACGTTAGAATTGACTAAGCAACTTTTTTATACCATTTTTACAAGCAGAAAAGGCAGTACTTTTAAGAAAAAACAAAAGCTGAAAATCGCATTTTTTGGGCAAAATCCACATTTCAGGACCCCCCCCCCCCCCCCTTAATTCAAACTTGAATCCCATTTCAAAGACATTCAGTTGGCACTGAAAGCAGCTCATTTAAAATTTGATTGGTTCACCCAAGCCAGTCCATGTTCTGTCTCAGCTTTGCACACAAAAGAATCATCATTATAATCAGGTATTTGCCTGTTGTTAATGCAAAACAAGTAACTGCATTTTTTTCACAAATATTCTCATTTATGACTTTGTGTGCTTATGTGAAGTGTCTCTATTTCCCTAAAACCTCTGATATCTTATGGTCATTTTGGCATGTTACTGTTTACAAAAAAAACCCCACAGATTTGGAGAAAATATTTTAATTTGTTTGACAGAGAGTTAGGAGTTTGAAAAGGCTTTGTTGTAATCTAAGATATTTAAAGCCGGAATACCAAAATTTTTGTACGCAGGGGCAAGTTTTGGCTGCCACCCACTTGATTGTACAGGTTTCATCTCTGGTCTGCAGCAACATCCAGACCTTTTATAACAGCTTTGTGAACTGATTTTAATTCAGTAGTTCAATACCAGTGTATGTTTGTTGTCGTCACCATTTTGTAATTAACTAGCTACCAGATATGAGCAGTGTTGTAGTGTGAAAGACTTGTGCTGATGGGTTTGGTCAGCAGCATTGATTTCATTGATAATATCTTTGTAACATTCAGTTACATTTTAGGAAAACGTAGGAAAAAAGGAAGCAAAGAAAAGTAGGAGACAAGATTGCTCATAACATCATAAAAATGAATTTCATCTGGATAGCTTCAGTGATAGGCAACAGCACAACTATTTTTATAATTACCCCAAATGACAATAAGTTTAATGATCTTCCTGACAAGACTGGGCTAGGCTAATCTGATTGTAGTAATAGTCTGTTCTTCACCTGTTTGGACAGTAAGCGAATCATGATAATTGAATCCTTTGCTCAGAGGACACTTTTGACGAAAAGAAAACAAACAAAAATGATCAAAAGCTGCTTGAAAAGCATATGTTAGAAACGTAACTGTTTTCTAAATTCTTCATGTATATTGCTGTGAAATTCCCAGAGCAACATGTCTGATGTGACAAGGAAAAAAACTAAAAAGTACATTGTGTATCTTTGGGATTGTCATCACTGAGGAGCTTTTGATATTGTAATGTAAATAAACACATACATGGGTGAGCTTGATACATGGCTTAAAACAAGAAGGGAGAGGGAAAGATGAGGGAGGTATGGTGTACTAACAAAACATATGACATACTGTCAGATCAACAGAATCATTATGTTTTTATGTTGTAAAAACAACTGTGACTTTGGCCTTCAATCATACATAGAAAATAACTAAGGAAGTGGCTGGCCTTGTAAACTTGTAAATATTATGCAAAATGCCATGGTGGGTTTCATAAATATGACAGTCACTAGCCTGATATGACATGATAGTCCTGAACACTATTGTAGATAGTCACATAGTTATGCACTCAGCCATTGTCTGTGTTCACTTCAGTCATTGATTGCTTGCGTTGAAATGACTCCACAGCCAGTCTGCCGCATGCAACACTGCTCAGTGTGGAACCAACATGTATCTCATTTTATTATTAATGTTATAGTACAGAAAATTGACTTAGATATTAGTTATTCTTCACATAGAAAGTTCAAGCATGTAGTGATGATTTTTGTATCAGTTAATGTCTTGAAAAAAATGTTTTCTGCATATTCACCAAATGGAATATGTGATTGAAAGAAAATGAGGTGAGGAAGAATGTTAGATTGAAATATTACAGATGCTTCATGACAGAAGTAATTTATGTTGTTGTTCACTATCACTGAATGCTTTAGGCAACTTCATGGAAAAGTGTATGAAAGAAGTGAATGAGTTTAAGAGAGAAATAATTTGGGGGGGGGGGGGGGTGAGAATGACGAATTGGAGAAACATAGTTTCAATGTTTATCTTTTCCAATGTTCTAGAGGGACACTGGGAAATCTGCCAGAAGCTTGCGTAGAAATTCACGTAGCATGAGGCATAAATTGTATTGTCAAAGCATTTTTTACTATCTAACTCAGTCATAATAAACTGAGCTGAAAAGTACATGATCATGTCATTTATTCCCTATCATGCATTTTGTGGTCATTGAGCATTACCTTCACTGTCTCATATCCTATCTGACAGACAAGACAGACAGTTCGTCCTTTTCACGATCTCGCAGCTCGAGTATGTCAAGTCTTGACAATGTGACCAAGGAAGCCATCCAGTGTCTGGTCTTTGCAGATTCATATACTCGCAAACAAGGTAACTGAAAATTCTGAAAATTCATTATCTTGTGGAATAAACGAACGTTTTACTTATTGATCCTTTTTCTGTGTGTATGTTTGTTTGTTTGTTTTGGGTGTTTGTTTTTTGTTTTTTTTTGTTGTTGTTGTTATGAATTTAATTTTTAATAGCTCAACAGAAAGTTAACTGAGTGTTGGTGGTATCACTCTTTGTTATGAGTTCACTGACTGAAAACTATTTTCGGTAGTGAAATAATGGAGAAGAGGCATCTCACTACAAGTTGTCGAGTTATCATTACATGATATATCTCTCCTATTTTCAAACCACGAAGAAGATTGAAAATGAATTATCTAATGTAAATATTTTGGAGGACAACAGGAGTTGATTACTGTAAAAGATTTGACTTCTGATTCATTGTATGTTTTGAATGTTGTTAATACTATTTATAGTCAGAGAAAGGTTGTACAAGTAAAAATAGCCTTGGAGTGAATATAGCAGACAAACAAATGTGATGGATAAGTTTATCGATGTCAGTGGTCAAAGGGGAGTGGACAGGGAGATAAAAAGAAAATCATATTTGAATTTTGCATATTTTGACAGCTGATGCTTATGCTTGTCCTCAAACAAATGAAACCTTGCTATACTTGTAATCACTGGTGTGACATTCCTATCCTCAGACAATGAGACCTCCCCTTGCCTGTGGGTGGGTACCAGTTTGGGCTCTGTGATTGTGATCGTGCTAGTCCTGCAGCCAGACCAGAGGCTCTCCCAGCCTGTTATAGTCTCTCCTAGTGGTGAGTACTGATACAGATTTGCAGCAGCAACCAGATCCTCAGAAGTGCTTTTGTCATATTTCTTCTTCTTTTGGTGTTGTTTTTTAAGTCTTTGTGAATTAGGACAGCTAACAGATTCCAATGTCTCAGTAGAACAGGTAGTTCAGTTCTGTCAATAATCTTTTTGTCAGTGTGTGACTGTTTTCTGTTTTTTTCTGTTTCAGGACTATTTTTGCAGTTCAGCAAGCATTCTCCTTTCTTTTGTTAATCCCAATATAATAGATATATTTTTGTCCAATAATTACTAGGGCTTTTGTTAGGTACATATATATGTATCGTAAGAAAGGAAAAGAGTTTTGGAGCAGCTTAAATTTTCCTCAAGCAGCTTTGTTGTGACCCATTCTTGAATTGAATCTCTGTTACTGTGCATATTGCAGGGTCTTTGTACAGAATGAAAGGTGCCATTGTTTGCATGTCCTTCCTGGATTTCAAAGGGGGTCTGATTCCAGCCTTGAGTGAGCAGTGGCGGGACAATCGAGACAATAGGGAGTTCAGTGACCGCCAGAGCAAAGCAACAAGCAGTGAGTATTCCACTGTGCTCGTGGAACAGATCTTTTCCATCTTTACTTCTCAACATTAGAACTTTGCCATTATTAGACATCAAGGACAGAAGTGCCACTGCACACCAAGTTCAGAAAAATATGAATAGGATTTGCAGCATTTTATCCCACATCCATGAAAAAAAAAGGATAATTTGTATGGTCTCGCCTTCCTTTATGGTTCTAGGTCAGAGCTTTGGCATGAGGTGTAAAATATAAGATATGATGGAAGTCATCCAATATTTTCACTTGTTAGCTACTCATCAGTTTTTTTCATTTCAGCTTGAACTCTTCCATGCCAGGCATATTACCATGCCTGTACTGGGCCATATTAGCCCATACCTAAATTGTTGCCTTGTTTTCCTCAGTGCAACTTAAATTTTATTTATTGAGCATCAAATTTATACATGCTGTACATCAAACTGAAGATTGAGAAATAATTATTTGAAGAGATAAGAGAAAAATTGTGGAGCACAACCCTTTTTTTTTTTTTAAAGTGCGAAAGGAAGATAAGTTGTTGTGAAAACAGTTTTCAGTAACAAATTTTCTAGGTCTTAGACCATCAAATCTAGCAAACGCTGGCATCACAATGTTAGAAATCCAACTCTTTATATAAATCCATGTAAAGCAATAATTTTTTTCCGGTGAAAAACAATTCAGATTGAAAGATTATTTGTCAGGGTAGACAAGACGAACCAGAATCTTCAGTTTTGTTAAAATTAAAAAGTTTGAAAAACTTAAACAAAAATAACAATATTCCCAGCCAGTATTTAAAAAATGATAGTATTTTTAAAACCTGAGCAACCAGAGTTACAGATATTGTAAAGGCATTTAAAGGCTTCAAGGACAAGCTGTGGAAAAGCAGGAAATCTTAAAGCATATACTGGTGATATGTGGGAGACTTAAATATCATCTGTTGGCATGGAAAAAATTAATAGACTATCAAAGTTATTGGCATGGACATTGATCAAGTGCCAAAATGTTCCAAGAGATGCATATTAGCCTACAGAGAGAGATCTTTATTTATCATCCATAATTATTTTTTTTTAAATGTAAATATTTATAAATAATACAGAGATGCCTCTATCAAATTTTTTTTACATTTGCAGCTTTAGATCAGGTACAATATGGCACAGGACTGAAAAATATGTTTGTTTTCTCCAGAACATAACTGTTGGTCATGGATGATGGCTATCATGTTTCTGTTCTTGTTCTTGATATAGTAACAGGATGTGGAGACAATATGCATGTGAATGCTCAAAACATACATTGATTTCTGACTTTTATCAGGGCAAATGTCAGTGAGTAATTCGAAGCCAAAGATTTCCCCGACAGCTTCTACAGAGATTAACAATGACAGACAGTTTGCCATTCTGTGCTCAGAGAAACAAGCAAGGGTAAGTGTGCATGGAACATTCCTAATTATGTCAGGTAATTGAATGTAAACTTCAAATTTTTTTTTCCCTCCAAGGAAGAGATTCTTTTTCAGCTCTAAATCAGGAAAAACTAAAAGTCAAGGTAAACATTTCTCATCTGAAAAAAGAGCAAAGTAAATAAAAAGAAAATCTTTAAAATGGCAGAAAAGAAGGAATGAATTATGTGTGGGAATATTGATTTATACTTGACTTGGCTTTATTTAAAGTGATATTCGCTCTGACTGACAAGCAACCAGTGTATCATACATATTTATGGATATCTTCCTTTGTCAGTACATAGTGATGGCTGGTTCCTTGTGTCCAAGGATCAGTGAGAAGAAAATCATTGGTGGCACTCCGTCTGATGACTGGGTAGGCCAGTTCTTACCTGGATGGAGATTGGGCCAGGGTATCTTTGAGTAGTCGGGCATAGAGCAGCTGTTGCCTTCCTTAGCCTGTACTTGCTTTCTGCTGCTTCTCCTCTGGCAGTCTGAAAAGCCACAGGGCTTTGCTTTGTGTACACACTACAATAATTATTACCTTATTTGAAATGTCCTTTGATTTAAAAAAAATAAATAAAAAGTAATTTTGATTGTTCAGTCCTTGAAGGTTGAAAAATTTTTCAGTTTTCATTCAGTGTGATTCCATTCATTTCTTTTCCAGGCCATCTCATTACCATCCCAAACCTGTGCTTTCAAGGTGAAGGTGACTGAAACATCCTTTGTGGTGAGAGCAGAGATTGTTAACTTGCGAGGTATGCACATTTGAACAACACGCTCAGTAGTATTTTACTACAAATTGTGCAAAGGCAGATTTGAATTGTAAGAATCGGGATTGCTTTTGACCAGCCCCGTTACTTGTGAGATACAAGGGGTGCATGGTACAAGGGAATAAGCTGTGTGAAGAGGGAAAAAAAATTGTCATTGGATGGACAGCTCACACATTTTTTTGCTAAACATATGATAATAGGCCTTGCGCCAAGGGCAAATTAGACAGAAGTCCCTCCAGGTGAGTTAAAATCACTGCTGTTTTTTTACCGTTTTTTACTATTTTCCAACTATGATACCAAAATATTTCTTCTTTTCAGAGTAAAAAAGAGTAAATTGTAAAAGGTTTTGTTAAATCAGAAAAAAATTTAATATTTTAGTTGGAAAGTAATTAAAAGCGACCAAGAGCGGCCATAAATCTTCATTGCCCAGTGTGACTTCCGACTCATTTGCCCTGGTCGTAAGACATATGAAAGCATTTTCTCTTCAAGCATGAATTTTTCAGAATTATTTTATGATGCCTCTGTCAAGCAAAGAGCACAAAAGTGATTTTTTTTTTTTTTACCCCATCTGTACTGTGCTTGTTTTGCATTCCCTCTGGCTAGCAAAGGGAAGTGCTTGAGCTAGTCAAAGTCCACCCCCATTGTTGACAGGAACTTGGAATAATGGATCTAAATGCAAATAATAGATAAAGAATGATGCTCATTCAAATCAATAGTATTTAAGTTTGTGTATTGAAAATTCCTTAACAGTGCCTATGCTACATATGTGTTAAAGATCTGACGCTTTTTGGGATAAATCCCTGTTTGAAAACAAAGCCATACTTCATTTTTTGTTTATCACAAAGTTATGTTGGTAAATTATACACGGATATTGAAAAAGAATGAACGGATTTCATTATGCATTATTTTAACAAGGCAAAGCAATAGAAAATTCCAGCCATCACTTGTATACTACTCACAATCAATTCTTATTCCCTGTCTTACATGTGTTCAATGTGCCTACAACCGGCTGCAGGGGCAACATCATTGGGATAAAAGATTTCCTCCCAGAGGTGTATCAGCAAATGGCAATCCACTAAGTTGATTGCTGTTATTCCTCTGAAAATAGTTGCCATCCTGGACTTTTTCCTCTACATAGCCACCCACTGTCTGGAAGCTGTTTAAAACCATCGTTGAATGCTCTTAGGAGAGGGTTGATCAATTTCAAATTGTGTTTAAAAAATACACTGCATCGTGACAACTGAATTTAATTCTGCAAACTCAAGAACACAGAATGCTCTTTGCTGAGGATTCTCCATTTTGAGGATAAACAAACAACTGAACATTGCCAGAACAACGACATAATAACAGTGCCCCTGCTGCAGCTATTCAAATCTCTGAAAAGTCTTCTTTCAAGTGGTCACTACAATGCACAACAAGGCTTGAGAACTGAGGCAATGCTCATGAAATTGGTTCATTCTTTTTGAATAGCCTTATATAATATCAATGGTATTTTGGTTATTTGAACATCTTGTTGTGTTTCCAAGAAGTTTATAATAATTTATTGATTTGTAAAAAATTATTGGAATGATTTTCTGGTCAAATATCTTTAGTTTGTTGTTTGAGGATTGTAGCCAATCTTCTGACTTGATAAATGTGTACATTTGTTGCCTGTATTTGTAGTGACTTAAAGATAAAATTTATCTTTATTTTCTGCCTACTTTCCCACAGAGAGTGTGACCTTGATGTGCTATGTCGCCAATGGTCACATTTTAGCCTTCAGCCTGCCCAGTCTCAAACCTTTGTTTGATGCAGATTTCTTACCGCTGACAGATTACAGGTATCTTTTCAGTATCTGTCATTAGTAACATTACTTTGTTGTGATTGTTTTGAACTTGGAGACATGCTGGTGATGAACAACTTTGTCAGTTATATTACATTACTGATCATAATGTCAATCAGAACCTCTCTTCTTGTGCAGCCTTACTTTATCCCTCTTATATTATTAAACTTCAAGAAGAAAATGTTGAATGTCAGTCTATAAACCGCACATTAGACAAGCAATTTCGTTGAGGTTTTAATTTCAGCTTTTTTTTCCTAAGAGTTTCATTTATCTTGAAAAGGACAGTTAATTTCTGTCTCATACTTGCACAAGAGTGCGGAGGATGTTTAATCCTACATGAGTCAAGTACTGTTGTAACCCGTCATGTGCAGCATTTAGAAAAGCACCATGTCCTTAGATATTGTACTTACAGAATTAAAAAATTCTGGCAGTTTGTCAGGTGATACTAGATGCGTGTGTCTCAAAGTTATCTATATCAAGATTCATATTCAGATTTACTTTTCTGTTTGTAAGGAAGAGCGAAATGAATATTCACTAGTTCAAATATCCCAGAAATTTGGTTTCCCTTCTCCTTGAAAAAGAATATGAAAAATGTTGGTTGTTAAGTTTTTGTAGGAGATTGTGTGAAAAGTGTCTTTCACATGCAGACACAATGATGTAAATGTTCATATTATTATGTTGGTCTTTGTTTCTTCACAGAGTGGCAAGAACTTTCTGCTTCAGTAACAATGGCCATGCTCTATTTTTATGTTCTCCAACTGAAATACAGAAAATCACCTACTCTGCTGAAATCTTGTAAGTTTCCTGTGTGCATTTTGCACTTTTCAGCAAAGTACAGAATCAAGGTGACCAGTCTTTGCATAGGTTTAAGTGTCTCATTTCCTAGAAAAAAAAAAAAAAAATCATGAAAAAAAAAAAACAAACGGAATAACACAGTTTGCCCCCCAAATACTCCGAGTGACCGTTGTCTATGTGGATAGACATCGAGAAAGATAAAACATATTAAAATAAGAAAAGATATTATTTGCTCAGGAAAGGAAATTCCATTCACAGTTTTTGAGGCACAGTATATATAAGATAAATTCACATTTAACTGAGGACAAAAATGTCACCAACTGCAGAATTGCATCAAAACAAAGAAACTCAAGAAATACTGCCTCAGTTTGATAAGATACTGCCAAGGAGCTTATAACAAATGGAGCCCGCACTGTCTCACTTCGCGAGCCAGCGAGGCGCGCACAGTAACATGGCGGCGCGCGAGCCATGCTAGGGTCAAGTCTCCTTAGTTACCACAGGCGCGTCCCCATTCTTCCAAGCAATTAAGTAGGTAAAACCCGCGTTGATTTGGCCGTTATACGAAATCTCTGCAAATGTTCTTTATTAAAGAGACAACCCAGATTAATTACAGAGAATTGATTGAAAATGTTTACCACGACGAAGGTTTTCATAATCATCCCATACATTCTTCCGCCCGATTATCAGATTCATTACAAGTTAGGCCTAATGGATGAGCGTTCAATGATTCACACACGCAAACACTTAAAACTGCTAAGTAATTTATGGACAGTTTTTTCTATGGCAGTGGCAATATTGGTCTAAGAAAAATCATAGACCGAGAGTCAAACTGAACAATGGCAAATTAATAGGCATTAATAATAAACGTACCAGTAATACTAGATCTAGATCTAGTTTGTTGTTTCTGGCGTGGTTGGTCAGAAACTAAGCATTCATGTTCATTGAAACAGTACAACACATCATAGAATATGCACAATTGAACCATCCAATATTTCCCCCTCTCCTCATCAATACTCCCCCCCCCCCAAAAAAATATTTAAAAAAAAAAACATTCAACTAGAACACAGAGCTTGTGCAACATAAACAAACAGAGTAAAGATAAAAGCAAGAAAGTGAATGAGTTAAAAAAAAAAAATAGAAAGAGGAAGAGAATGAGGGAAAAGAAAGCAGAGTGATAGAGAAGGGGAGATGTACAAAGAAAAAAATAAATAGGAAAAATGGAGGGACAATTTTAATTAGAGGACACAGAGAGGAAGATTACAAATATAAATCAAAAGACATTAAAAGATCAACTATAATTTTCACTAGCGGCCTTACATAACAAGACAGTGCTGTGATCCAAGAAAAATGCCATTTTCAAAGCCACAAAATGCCAAAATATGCGGCCAAAAATGAAAAACAAATGTGGCAAAAATACAAAACAAGCAAAAAAAAAATAAATAAATAAATAAAATGCGGCAAAAGGGTGCCAAAAAATGCCCAAAAAGTGCAACTCATAAATTACAGCACATCTTTATGACATTTTCAGATCACTAACAGTCTGCACAGCCCACTATCGAGCATATTAACATAAGTCTGATTATAGGTAATAATAGGATCAGTAACTAAGCCAAACACCATAAAAAAAAAAAAAAAAGGCACTGCAGACATGGATAATCTCCAGTAGGCCCAAATTCAGATCTATTTTGTTGAGGGCACAAAGCTGGACTTGATTATCATCACTCCTCAATCTCGATGTCTCAGAGTCTAGTTCTGGCTCACTCACAGAGTCTGACCCACACTCATCATATTCCCCATCTTAAGTCTCGTCATCCGGTAAAATAACTGTACATGTATTGAGATTTTTTTTTTAAATGGGGGGGGGGGGGGGGGGGGGGGTCCAAGACCGTTTTTCCCGAACATTCTAGTGGACTTTTT
>JBCAUA010084703.1:0-10663 GCA_038406235.1 Peronia verruculata | reverse complement strand
TTGTTAAGCGCCATAGAGCACTGCCTGTGGATTCTGGCGCTATATAAATGCATTATTATTATTATTATTATTATTAACCGAAAATTCAAAAAAAAAAAAAAGTTTTTTTCTTTTGTTTTGTTTTGATTTGGGTTTTTGTTTGTTTGTTTGTTGTTTTTCTTATGCTTTTTTTTCACAAATGTTTGTTTGACATGTTTCAAACAACAGGAACAAAAGTTTTGTTTGTTGTGTCATCTTTTATCTTTGCAATGTTTATTCTTGTTCCTGACAAAGGGGAAAAATGGCATGACAAAAAATAGTGACGCATTCTCTAAGCATTACGTGTTCCTCCGATTCGGCCTATGTTCAGTATAGCTGACCGACTACTTCACTTCAAGTGAAAAGTATGCAGTTACTCTTCCTGCCTTGTGAACGTGGATATAAAGGGAGGAGGAGGAGGGGGCTTGGGGGAGGGAATGGGTGGAGGGAATTAGTCGTTTAGTCTAGGATAAAAACCCGGCCGAGACAGTGTGGGAAGGAGGAAATAGATGAAGACCAGGAAGAAGACGTAAGTTTGGGGCCTCTTCAGCCCACGGTGGTGTGCTTGGGCCAGTTTTGTAGGGCTCAGCCTTGTGTTGTCTCGCTGTGTGTGATGTGGATTGTTTCTCTTTGCACAGGTTTCACGTCATTGTTGGCTGAAAATTTGATTGTTCCTTGTTTGAAACTGACTCTTCTTGCAACTTTTGACTTAAAGTTTCGTAGAAACTAACCGCTATTGAAATACGTTGCTTACGATAGTCGCAAATGTTAGTGAAACTCAAATTTGATTATGTATATTTCGGGCCAAGACTGTTTTTCAGCCTTTTGTGATTTTTTTTTTCTCTGGCTTGTCTCCCCTTTGTTTCTATGAGTGTCCTTCTGCATGTCCGTCCAACAATCCATCCGTCCATCCATCCATCCATCAGTCCATCCATCCATTCATCCATCCATCCATCCATCCATCCATTCATCCATTCATTCATCCATCCATCCATCCAATCTGTATGTTTGTCTGTCTGTTTGTTTGAAGTCTGTCTCATTTGTCTGTCTTTCTGTCATCGGTGGCTATATAATATTCTCATCTGAAGTCTGTCTCATTTGTCTGTCTGTCTGTCATCGGTGGTTTTATATATATATTCTCATTCAGTTTCGAACATATTTCATTTTTTCCCTCTGTTATCCCATCTCCAGTGTGCAGGCAGTGTTTGTCCTACCATTTTAAGCACGCCATGGGTTCTGAGACAAGTTATGCAGATTGTGCTTGGGGTAAGTGTTGCTTCACTGAATACCTACAAAAAAATGAGTACCATGTATATTAAGTTTGCAATCTTTCAGTCCCTCCCCCCCCCCCCAAAAAGCAGTGTTATCTGGGCTTCAAGTGGTGATAAGAATTTTCTAGGGTAGAAATTTGGAATGAGCACATTTTGCCTGGAAAGGGACCTCTCCACCTACTCTTTATTCGAAATGTCAATGGCCGAAGATTTTTTTACTTGAGTAAGGTGCACAAGGAACTCCCGACATATATTTGTTCTTATCCAAGAGGACTAGAAGTCGAGCTTCCCTACCCAAGAATGTCAGGGGATCATTGAGTCACTGAAAAAAAAATAATAATAATAATGCAGGTTCTCGTCTTCTTTTCTTTCCTTCAGTAGGATTTGCATTTGGAATCCGCTACATAAGTTTTTTTTTGTCGAGAAGCAGACGCCTAGCTCCACAGCCACTGTGATCCTCTGCGATATGTCCAATCATCAGCTCTATAATTTTACATACACGCCACTCACGACTTTCGATTACTGTGTTGTTCTGTTACTTACTTTTGGTTTATGAAAACATGGCACATCCTCGAAGGAGTGAAAGTCTCTTTTATTTCTGCTACTTCGGAGCCCAATTGTGGCCTATCTGTCAAGTGAAGATCAAGACATTTCTGGTTTTGACAGAGAAAGATATGGACGTTACATAAAGGCTCGCAAGAATCCGGAAGTGATCTATGAGAGTCCTTATGGTGATAGGGGGTAGAGAGCAAAGTTCGAGAAAAGAGATATGAACAGAAAGCAAGAGAGAGAGAGAGAGAGTGAGTGAGAGAGAGAGAGAGAAATACAAAGACAGCTGCGACATTGCTATTCAGTTATGACATAGTTTGTGGTTCAGTTACACGATGATCAATCATGGTGTAATCAGGAAGAGAGACCTGCGTTGAAGGCGATAATAGAAACAGTGCATTCGCAGCTGCTCATGTCGCTTTGATCAAGAGTGTTAGAAAAGGGCGCTAATCAGTATGTAAAGGTGAGCCTTAGTACTATCTGCCCGATCCGAGACGAGGTGGGAGAGAGAGGAGGGAGAGGGGTATTGGTCGGGGGGAGAGGAGGGAGAGGGGTATTGGTCGGGGGGGGGGCGAGGGGAGGGGGGTAGAGGGGTGGGGGAGGGGATAGAGTTGCCTGGTACAGTAAGTCTACCTGTCAGTCCTGTGTCCATGGGTTCACGCAGCTATGATTTTGTTAAACATCTTGAGTTGTGAACAACACTGAATATTGAACAGCTCCTATAGCAATGCATGGGTCGTTATTGTGCAAAGTAACGGATGGAGCAAAAAAATGGCAAATTGGTCATGAAGAATAATGGAATAGATTCACCACTTCGTGCATTTTAATTGATAGTCAGCCGAGATAATTAGCACGCCAGGACAATGAACGGCTCATGTAAACCGTAATTGATAAGACCCCACATTTGCCGCCATTTTTTACGATCTTTTTGTACGGTGAGTTGATTTTATTTATTAAAGTTAGGTTTTAAATCTAATGCCACCAACAAGGTCCAATACTGCTAAGTTAATAATGTGATGTATTATGTCTATCGATATATTAAAAAAAATGTCTTAGAATTAAGATGATTGCCCAAGTGGCAACTAATCAAATACATTAAAAAAAAAAAAAAAGTGGAAAAACAATGTGAAGGATTTTGAACTGAGTTAATAAAATACACTAATATCTCTAGCCACATTTTCGAGCTCGCTTAGCTCTTCGTCGGGGCAATAATGAAAACGTATGAAATGTTAATAGTCTATTGCTGATCAGAAAGGAAATGCCAATGAAATGCTTTGTTTATTATAGGATGTCTATCAGTATCATTGTTGTGCCGAGCGAAGTGCAAATAGTAAATTGTTAACGGGTGTAGCACAAAGCATATCACGTCCACATGAGCAGGAATCCTATTAATTACTGATTATAATTGTACCAGCAACAATAGCCTATTTCAGCCTCCGTATCCTTTATGTGGCATAGCCAGGTACAATGGGGAGATTTAGAAATGCGATCGTTATTCATGCGCTCACAAAGAACGACTCTCCAAATCAGCGCCTGCGCAGTCCACCACCTGCCGTTTGTGCTCTGTCAAAGTGTCATCATGTCAGGGTTGGTGGTCATCTGCTGGCGGCGAGTTCTCACTGGGTGTTAGGTATGAGTAACTTCTGACTGCCCAAGTGGTCCACAATAAAGATAGGACTTTGTAAAATCTTTAAAAAGGATTTATGTGATTGTAGGCCTATGTTATGTGTACGTTAAGCCTAAATAAAGATTTTTGTGAATAGGATTGTTTTGTTTTGTTTTTTTTTTGGGGGGGGGGGGGGGATTTTTTCCAAAACAAAATGAAAAACTATATCACAAATATATGGAATTGGTTAGAAATTTATACAAAAGAAAATCCATAAACTTAAATATCGAGGGGAGAAAATGTAAAAAAAAAAAAAAAAGTTTACATTATAAGAATATAAGAAAGAAACTTTTTTGCAAAAATCTGATTGTTTGACGATCGAAAATTTATGAGGAAATGAATGTTCCTTGAAAAATGGAATTATGAAATGCCCACAGTTTACATGGGTTTCCATAGTAACTATACATTTCTGATAGAAAACTGTTGTAAAACATATGGGCAACACTGATCTAAGATGTCTGATGTGAAAAAAAAAAGAATGTTCAAAATGAAACTGGTCGATTTTTGTTTCTCTACGATCTTAGTTTTAATAGCTTTGTCCTCAATCTGGTAGTACCAATATGGTGGTGATTAGCGTTTTGTTTGTTTAACAATGCATATCATTGCTCGATAGAACATCTCGGGAATATAGTGCACTGCAAACAGTGGGTTCGTTCACATAGCCCAAGGCTTGATCAAATGAAGTCCGAAATTGAAGTGCAAACAGTATCGCAAAGTATGGAAGGTTATTCCATTATCATCTTTGCTCTGGTTTTAAGTTTTGCTGTTCGTTACAGTACTGAACTGCAAGATAACGATCCACATTGTGTTAATCTTTTCTGACGTAGCTTAGTGTGTTCCACAGTGCACACGTAGAAGTTGAATACGATTATCTTTATGGGATGACAGTTCACATGAAGCTTCCTCTCCCTCCCCCCCCCCGCCCCCCCTTTTTTTGTTCATCATGTTATCTTTTATAGACTTTTAAAGAAAATGTAGACCATTAGGTGACTGCCCAGTTTTGGTGACAGGATTTATTGTGATGTAGAAATTTAAAATTTGGAAATTTTGCCCGGCTAGCGGCGTCTCTGCTTTGCCCTCACACGATTTTGATCTGCCAAGGGTTCTTTAGCATGTTTACCGTGCACACGAGATCTCCGAAATATTTTCGTTCTGGTTGGAGAGGGCTAGACGTCTGACTAAGCTACTCAAGAAGCCAGGGGAACTTAAGTCACTGAAACAACAACAACAACAACAACACAGTTTTTAATCTAATCTCCCGTCCCCAGCAGACGCCTGACCCTGGCGAACCTCCCACGAAACGCTCATGCAATCACGTAAACACTGGAGAATTTAGGACAAGCCCAAAGCTATTTATAACAGTGACTCCTACAGGTTTGTAGTTAGAAAAGCAGTGACAAACGGAACTGAGGGAAAGACTGAATAACTTACCATTTCTTTTAATAGATAGGACAGTACACTCTGAACTATCATTAAACCCACATAATCAATTTCACTGGCAACAAAAGTTCGTCTCGGTGAGATGCAGAACTTGGTAGAGTTCGCGCAACAGCGATTACTAAAGTGCAGACGAGGGGTAACAAGAGAATGGGTCCAGCACGAATAATCCTCCATTCCTTTTGTCTCTACACGGTATTTTTGAGTCTGTGTTTTCCTTCCCTGATTACAAATGTCCTTATGACCAAACCTCCCGCCAAGATGATCCCTAGAACGGAGGCCATTCACTACATTTGTCTAACTGGGTTGTGTAAAATGAAATTGAACATGGGCAAAAGATCGAGAGAATAAACAAAGTTATAATGAAGATGTTTGAGTCAAAGTCAACGTCAAACCGGTTAAAGACTTAATAGATCATTCAAAGAATGAAGTGGTCTGGGCATGCTGCAAGAATACCACCTGAACAGTCAGCAGTGAAAACTTTCGGTGTGAGAGAATCTGGCTTTAAGGTGCAGGGACTCCTGGGGTACAGGGGAGGTCCAAGTGAAAGATGGTTGGTCGTAAGAAGGGAATGTGCGAAAAAAAAAAATACCTGTTACAGATGGCACACATCTAGACCAAGGAAGACAAGTTTCATTTCTTTTAACATTTAAGACATAACGTGAAGGACAGAACAAACAAACAAACAAACAAGTGAAAAACCCGAAGCAGAGACCAAAGAAATGCACGTACTATTGATTACAATAATAACTATTTCATTTGTTCTTTGCTCATTTTGGTACCGCATGCCTGCGCATGTTCTTACGGATACGAGCATTCTTGTACAAATCTGCATCATATAGATGATATTCATAAAAGGCCTACATGTTGTAATAGATGGCATCCATATAACGATTACTTCGGTGAAGTACAGGCTCTTTACTATCTGTTAGGCCTACATATATTTACTTAGAGCTAACGGAGACATTCAGGTATGTTCTCAGCTTCCCGAAAAGCATACGACAAAATCGTACAAGACGGCGCAGCCCTTTAAGCGCTCAAATCTATATCAGTACAGCATTAACATTCTTTGTCTCAGTCGGATATCCATTTTGACATTCGCGCAAATCAGGAGATATGTGCAACCCGTCTTTTCCAAGAACAAAATATCGCAGCTCGAAAGAATTTGAACACAGGAACGGATTTTTATTTTTGACTATTGCGATCTAATCACTGGCCACAGAGATCAAAACAAATATGGTTAAGAGTGCGATGAAAACATTGCTTCGCAAACGGGAACTGTAGAGCGGAGTGAGCCTTATCGAGTCCTGTCCCTCTTATGGCTGATAAACCCATCGCGTGTCTGGCACATCCGGTCAAGGGATCACCGTGGCCAAATGGTTTAGCATATGCACCGTGGTGGACAGCTCACGGTGTGGGTGGCGGGTTCGACTCGCGGATACTGCCATCGGGGTGATGGGAAGGTTGGGGTGGTTGAAACCTGCCTTTTCTGAGCGACTCAACCAGTCCTCTGGATTCTTAGGTAGAAAAGCCCGCCAAGTCTCCTGTGTACGTTACGCACGTTAAAGAACCCTTGGCAGTTAGAAATTGAAGACGCTTAGACAAAGTGCCACTGGGCACTCAGACTGGGTGGTCAAAATTTCCACCACAAAAATTCTCAACAGCAACAACAAAAGGCAGCCGCTTAGAGCCGAGATTCCTACTTTTTGTGACATTTGGAAAGCTTGAGGTAAAAAAGGAAAATAACAGCAATAAAAAACACCAGATCTGCTTTGTTTGTTTTTCTTAAGCCTTTCAATCCTAAGGAAGTAGGATTAATCTCAGGTTTTAGAAGTTGCCAATTTTTGCTGAGAATTTTTTGTGGGTAGAAATTTGGATTTGGAATTTTCCCGGTCAGCGGCACTCACTTCCATCGATTTTGAACTGCCAAGGGTTCTTTAACGTGCGTACCGTACACACAGGACCTCCGAAATATATTCACCCACATCTGAGAAGGCTAGATGTCAGGCTTCCCTACCCACAGGAAGCCAGGGGACGTTGAGTCACTGAAAAAATGTGGGTTTTCGACCTTCGTGTCCTGTCATCCCCCGATGCAGAACCCGCGTTGATCCCGGCCTGTTTTCTCCATGAGCAGACGCCATACCCATTGAGCTTCTGCGTCCCCCTGCACCAGATCTGCTCATGGCGACTGTAGCTTATATCTGAACTGGCGCAAAAGCTGAGGTTTCAGGCTTCTTCCTCCTCTGCATTTTATCCATGAGTTTTATCTTTCTGTTTTCAAAAGAAGAAAGAGAGAATGTAATATAATGGCATTCTTATAGTCCAGTATCTTTTTCGCCCTATTCTCTTTCAGAGATGAAGCTGGCTGCACAGCCCAGTACTCATATACCCACAAAGATCTCCAGGAAAGCTGTGCCCTGGTATCTGCTTCCTTTCTTTGTCAACTTAATGGTGGTCTTCAGGTAAGTCAAGACCTCAATGGACTCACCCAGAATGAGTCATTTTTTTTTTCAGCCAGCTGGTTGTTCCCCTTTGCCAAATAATAAAGGTGCTGTACAAGTAGTCAAGGACAAAAAACAAAAAACAAAAAAAAAACATCACTATAGCTCTTGTCATTGGAATTATATGTTTTATGTCAATAGTAAAGAAAATTTAAGATCTATCACTAAAAGAAAAAAGCATTTTCATCATAAGATGAATTTTTTAGACATTTATGTTTTTTTATTATTTTGTGTAACAAGCAAGAAGTGTTTTTTTTTTTTTTTTCCTTTTCTACAATGCTTAGTTTATACCTTAGTCGATCCTTATTGTTCTTGGCAAAGGGAAGGGAAGTACTTAGTTGTCTCTCAAATTTTTCTCAAAGTACATTTTGGCATAGCGGTAGTGAATGTTCTGTATCAGTCTGACAGGAGGCTTTTGCTATTGAATGTTCAATTCATGAAGATCATTATTGCAGAACTAGATCTGATTAGTACAACAATAAAAAAGAGGGCCAAAAGACAGACCAAATAACTTTCCAATCATTTAATTAAAAAGACACGCAGTTTTGCACAATTCCTCACAATCCGATATCAGCCACGGTCTAAGGCTGAGATAATCCCTGTGTTAGTGAGATTGAAAATCCCAAATAAAACTCGACAACCACCGTCGCGGACTCAAGAACAAGTACATTTGTGTCACCCTGTGGTTGTTGTGTTTGATCTTGAAATTTTCAGTGTGAAAGTGAGGAAAACTTTTTTTTTAAAAATTAATGTTTTAAACAGATTGCATAAAGCACAGCTATAGCCCCTCAAAATAACAAAATGGAAACTTTTCTCAGTAATCTTGTTGTGGTAGGCAGTTACTAATAGTTACGATAACCCTTTGATTTTGGTCTGTGAAAGCTGTTTAGTTGAAGGCATAAAAATTTAGATCCTGTTGATTTATAATGTTAACAGAGAAAGTCAAATATTGATGAGTGTGCAAAAGAAAAATGTAAAAAAAAAAAAATTAGGTTCTGGTGTAAGCTCTACTGAATGAAATAGACACTGCTGATTGATAGAGTTTCCTCATAAATGCACACTTCAAAATAGTCAGGGAAAAGGCCCAGACAATATATGCTACCATCCTGATTGTTTTCTTAATAAGAAGTCAGTAGGCAAAGTGACTCAGCTTTACCCCAATACTTTGTTTTATGCTATGTAGACAAACTCAAATCTTGCTCATAACAGATGAAAAATTAATAAAATAATAATGAGTGTAATGCATATGAGCTTGAACATACAAATCACTTAATGTAGACAATAATGTCTGTATTCTTTCTCGGCATCAGACCAATGGTTGGTTCTGAATTTAAAAAATAAAAAAAAAACAACATTAAAAAGGAAAGAAAATAGAAAATTTGATCATCACCTGAACAAAAATAATATCAGATGGTATTGTGTCATATCATGTTAGTAGTCATCAGTTTTTTCAAAATGAATATGTAACAATTGTCAGAGATGAAAATTGTGGTTTGCAACATACAGGAATCAGTTCTTCCCCTCAGCTTGTTAAATTTGTGACAGGTGTAATGATAGTTCAGCTAAAGGGTTCTTTTTCAAATGTCAAATAACTCAAAGATAAGAAAAGATAGGAACAAACGGCTTCAAAAGGAAATTCCATTCACAGTTGATGAGATAGAATAATACTATCTCTTCATCCGATAGCAAAGCAAACATGGACATTTCACTGCCAGTCAAAATGAGACATAAGTCGGTGGGCTAGAACCGAGAAATCAGGCTTTGGATGTGATGAAGGGGGTCAGATATCGATTACTTTTAATTGCAAAAATTGAAAGTGC
Organism: Peronia verruculata; assembly: GCA_038406235.1. Lineage (NCBI taxonomy): Eukaryota > Metazoa > Mollusca > Gastropoda > Systellommatophora > Onchidiidae > Peronia > Peronia verruculata. Next base: position 1,401 of record JBCAUA010084703.1, on the reverse strand, counting down.
ATTCATTTCTTAACAAGACAGTATTGGTCCAACTCTTGATTTATAAATATTACTTCATTGAAATTTTTTTTTTTTGTGAGGTATGCATGTAAATATATGCATTCGACTGTTCATTTAAACTCGAGTTTCTCGGAATTTCGGTCATTGCTGTGGGATCTCACTTTATCTCCTTAGACTGCAATATCTCTGGCTAGAATAGAGCTAGCTCAAAACTTTTTTCACCATCTGAAAAGGCATAAAATCAGCTTTCACATGATACGCAAAATCCCGTATGGTGAAAATTTGACATACATCTCATTTTGACTGGCTGCGAGACATTTGTCGAATGGAAATACTAATGGGAGTTAGTGCTCAGACTCAAGTTTTGAGCTAATTGGAGTTTTTGATAACATCCTCATTCTTCTTTTTTGTTTCTTTCCTTTTTTTCTTTTTTGTTTGTTTCTTTTCTTTTTTTTTTTTTTTTGACATATTTTTATATGTGGTTTATTTCTTTTGTTTAAAAATCTACTTCACTGCCATATGAGACGTTGACTGAAGGTTTTGACAGTTTACTGTTTGGTTATATCTTCACAAATTTGTTTTTGATTGATATTTTCACTGTCTTTCCCACATGATATTTTCAATTCATTTTATCTGTCTCTTCTAGTTGGATTGTGAGCAAATGTGACAAGTGCTACAACATGAAATTTTTTAAAAAAATGGAAACTTCTTGTGAGAAAAAAAAAATGAAAGAATCAATTTTTTAAAAAAGTTTTCATTGTGTTCCTGTAACAGGAGGGCCAAGTGTTACAACCATCTGTCACCATCTCATATGCATTTCTAGTATTCACTTACCTTGTAAAAATTGGTGTAACTGCATATATCTCTAAATTTCCCATGCACTAATGCCTACTTTTATATGAAATGCAATAAATGCAATAATCCCATGGACTAATGCCTACTTTTATATGAAATGCAATGAATCTTGACATTTTCAGCGTCGTCCACATATTTACTGGATCAGATGAGGATGATTACGAAGGTTCCTTGCCGGCCTCCAGCTGGTTGCTGTATGTGATGATTGCCGTTAGTTGTAAGTCACTGTCTTATATTGTCCGTCATGCACCTGTTTTACATTGTCAATCACTTATCGTTCATCAATTTTGATGTGCTTTGTGTGCCTTAGAGATGGATATCTCGGCAAGAGTCACTTATTGTCATGATCGCTCCATGATGAATTTGCCCGAGCTATTTATATGAAGTTTTGAGTGTTGATGCCAGTAATCACAACCACCCCTTCACAAGATTCTTGCATTGTTTCTTTTGTTTTGATTGTTGAATCCAGTAATCATTCCCATGATGCTTGAATTGTTTCATTTGTAGTGTTATGTATGTGGTGTGGTGGGGGGGGGGGGGGGGGGG
>JBCAUA010084692.1:0-10663 GCA_038406235.1 Peronia verruculata | reverse complement strand
TATTTCTCTCCCTCTCTTTTTTTTTTCCCTCTTTTTCTCTCTTCTTCTTTCTTTCTTTTTATATCTCCCTTTTTCCCCCCCTCTCTCTCTCTCTCTCTCTCTCTCTCTCTCTCTCTCTCTCCTCTCTTTCTCTTTCTGTCACAACGAAGTCGACAATGCCCTGAATACGTATTGGTCTTGATTATAACTTTGATGCACGTTATAATTAATAATTAACCATGTTATATAATCCAAAGTCAATTTTCTCAAGGGTGTTCCATAAAATTTATTTTAATAATGATACATATTAATATTTTCAGACCAAAGGCTAAAATAGGGCAGTGGTGTTTCTGGAGATCTCAGACGAGGGTTGAGTAAACTGACCGGGGTGGGTGGGTGGGGAGAGGAAAGGTCGAACAGAATTTCGTGGTTGTTATTTTCAAAAGCTGAGCCGTGAGGAGATCAGCTGATAATGGACCAATCTACATCCCACCCTCGGCCACCGCTGCATCCTCCGGCCCTGTATACCTTCCAGCATGATAAAAGTATATTAATTATGTTGACCGCGACATTAGGGCGACATTTTACTGTGCCAATATACACGACCAGATTGGTGAATATCACAAAAACACGCTCTTTTTATCACATACCGAGCGCCACTTTAACTTCTAATGACGGTAAAATAAATAGTTATGGTCTTTTGAGGGATCTAAGTTCACCTTTAATATCCCTGATACATAGATCAGTATTGCTACTGGTAACTACAACAGGCACTGTCCCTTTTCGGTGATCGACATAAATGACTGTGGTAACAAAGGGAAATAAGCCCCAGGCCAGGTTAGATCTAGTTCAGTATGTCCTCTGAACACGCACTGAATGTACGGTATCAATTAAAACTAGCACAGTGTAATGTAAAAGTATTTGAAGAGGCTTTTCAAGAATGTGCTACATAATAGATAAACATGAGCTGTAAAGTTCATTCATACAGAGACAACTCGCGAGGTGTCCCTGCTGTCCATTTTATGTTTGGCGTAAGAGATCGCTTGGGCTGAGGTCCTAGCTCCATTCAATGTCTATAACAAATGCAAGCCATGTGACTGAGGTGCTGTGTCTTGATAAAGAGCAGAAACGATCTGTCAAAAGACGGAACAAGACCAGAACAAATGGCCAAAGAGGAGAAAATTGTATGCATAAAAGTTCAAAGACAGATAGATACGAACAGGCAGGCTTACAGACAGACCGACAAAAGACAGAATAACAAACCAGAGAGAGAGAGAGAGAGAAAGAGAGAGAGAGAGAGATGTACTTGTGTTGGGGTTTAACGGCACATTCAGCATCATCACGGATTTATTGTACCAAACACTGTGAATTAAGAAGAAGAGGGGAAAGACAGCGGGACAGAAGACAGGAGCAATGAGAGAGAGAGAGAGAGTAGAGATGTCAGACTTGGAACGTCCAGGATGGCATTCCATAGGAGGCATCCCACCAATGGCGGGATCTCACTGCCTGCAGGTGGGAGCAAAGAGAGATAGAGATGCTGACAAAAACACAACAAATAGAATGGCATAGAGGACAACGCCAAAGGTAATAGTGACTATCCCTATCACCTAAAATACTACCAGAACATTTTTTTTTTTTCAGTAGAAAGCCCCAGATTCAGATTCATGTGATTATAAGCTCCAATCACACTAACACCCCATTTCTAAACTCACATTTCAATGGTAAAAGTTTCATGCCAAATGCAATAGTATGTATCTTTTTAAATTCTGCTCAACAGAGAGATACCATTAATGATGCATTTGCACATTCCCTCTTCTTAGACTGGAACAGAATAAATCGGATTCTGGCCTCGTGACTGCTTGACTGTTAATGAGGTCAAAGGTTATCAATGGCCGAAACCCCCCGCTGGGCAATCAATGTCTGGGGCAAGCCAATCAGAGCCCAGCTTCCAATCAGTGTCCGCGCGCGCCGGTAGGCTCTCGAGGACCTGGACCCAGGCGACGTGTTAAGTCTTGTTGATAACGATAAGATCCCTAAGTAGGCGATAAATTGCAGATAACTACTGTATAAGTATGTACCCCGGGAGTACTGCGAATAAGCTTCTCATGGCAATGGCGACCCCCCAGGCTTCTCCCACTCCAGGGTACAAACAATGCTGTTGGATTGGGGCTTTTGAACAGATCTGTTCCGCCTTTTGCTGGGATCATAACTTCACGTGGGGTAACCTAAACCACATAGTGGGATGGGAGAGAGAGACCGCGAGAGAAAGAGACAGAGAATTAGATGGACAGACGGACAGACAAACTGACAGACAGATGGAGCGAAAACAAAAGGAAAGACAGACTAGGCACGTAGAAAAGGAGAAACAAGAAAAGAAAAAAGGTAAAAAAAAAAAAAAAAGTATTAGAGAGAAGGAGCGGGAGGGGGGAGGAATGACAGACAGAGGTAGAGACGATAAGACTCTCAGAAGGACAAAGAGTGGAGGTATTAGACGAACGGATCGCCTCATACGCCGAGCACCAGGGGGTTGGGAAAACAGAGACGGGGAGACAGAGAGAGTACCCATAATGAAGCAAGGGATAACGCTTGAAAATTGGACTCCGAAGGCAAAGGTTATTAAAGTGCTTCACAATAAAGACCATGCATCCAAAGTAACATAACGAGCCTCTAATGGAACTTATCGCAAGATGTTTATTAAGGTGCATACTTTCATAAGAGTTAATATACATTTCCGGTGCATTTCCTTTGACTTTCCTAGAGACTTTAGTTCTCAAATTTCATTAGTGCTTTCATAATTTGTTGCTGAAAGGTCTCAGATGTGTCCGCCCAGACTCAGGAACTGTTCTTATAACGGTGCAAAGATTATCCAAGACAAACATGTATGCAAGGTTATTTGGTACCCCAATGTTCTAATTAGCAGTCCCAATGGCACATTTTGAAGTTTTCCTATGGAAGACAGTAATTACATTTCTTTTTATGGAATTGCGCTTTCAGTACTAACTTTGTGTAAGTCTAAACTTTCGTAAATAGCATTCTTTGTTGTCAATGTTAAATACGTAATATGGGAGCTGTTCTTGCCCTTAATCATACATCACCAATTGCCCTGTCGTTTCAAATGTTCACAGTTTATACTCTCTCTCTGTCTCTCTCACTCACACTCAGTCTCTCTCTCTCCCTCTCTCTCTCTCTCTCTCTCTCTCTCTCTCTCTCTCCCTCTCTCTCTCTTAATGTCTCTCATTGATGTATGTATAAAATAATGTGGTATCTACCTCTGTCGAATTAAACCAAAGTAGGCTAATGTTGCAGTAAATGACATTAATGTGACTCCAAATTGCTCCACTGCGATACAAAAAAAAAAAAAAAATGGACACGCCACATTTATTTGAAATGACAGATTGATAAAAACGTACAGCTGACACGGGGAGACAATGTCTTCTCCTGGAGACACAAATGTCACCGGAAATTGTCGTTTCTCCTGACCTTTGACATGGCTCATTTATAAACTGTCTGGTGACACAATTCGGTGTGTCCTAATAGATAATAATCTGGGTCACAACAATAAATCACCAGACAGAACATAAAAATCCTGGAACCTGGCAGCGTTTTGGTGTATCACAGCGTCTTAATTCGCTTTCAGACTGAGAAAAAAACAGAGAGACGGGGCTATGACGGAGAGCTCTAGCTTTGGAATATCGGTTCATACGTTCTAGTGACAACCACATGCCGAGCAGTGCTGGAAGGTACAGTTTATATGACCGCATATTCACATATCCCCACATGCTTACATCTATCCATATACGTAGTGGCTCTGTGGTTTGGCGTATGCTCATTGAGAAACGGGGGTATAGCCTGGATAGACTAGTGGGTCCTGCATCGGGGGTTCGAAAATTGAAACCTGCATTTTGCACTTTTTCAGTGAGTCAATGGTCCCCTGGCTGCCTCTGGGAAAGGAAACCGGACGTCTAACCTTCTCGGTTAAGGGTGAATATGTTTTGAAGGTCTCGTATGTACATTACGCACGCTATAGAACCTTTGGCAATTCAAAATCAACGAAAGAGTAGTTTGTGTGTCGCTGTCCGGGCAAAATTTCCAATGTCCAAATTTCTACCCACAAAAATTCTCACCAAAGTCAGGCAGCTACTTAAAGCCAAAAAAAATAATCTTACTGTCTGAGGATTGAAAGGCTAAGTAAGAAAAAAAGGCAAACATCACCTTTTCTCTTGTTATTTGAAACGTCCGAAAAGGAAAATTCTAAAAGCCAAAGTTTTGGTTCACTCGGGTCTTATAGCCATAGTAACTTTTCCAGCTGCTAACTAAGTATGCCGTAGGCAATGATTCCCCTATTGTCTTCCACAATCGCAAGTTACCACTGCAAACTCTAACAAAATATGCGCTAGAGAGATATCCGGATGTATTTTTTATTTTAGTGGTATTTACAGCTGCAGTCCCTGACAAAGTACGCGGTAGATAATTATTCGGATAACTCCCTTGAACTGTTTTTATAGTGAGACATGTCACTGGCCTTGCTGCATCCCAGCCCGGCGTTGACCACACTATGTTATACCGGCCCCACCAGACAGTCCGGTCCACCTAATCCTCTGGTCACTCTGTAGTGACCTCATGTCCAAGCGATTTACCACGACGCCAGCAAAAACTGAGTTACAGCCCTTCCTGTGCCTGGATCACGTGATGTGGTGGCCAGACGCGGGCTTCAGCCAACCACAAGCACTTCCGCATTGTTTCCAACAGGTAAAAAATTGCTGCTTGATTGCTTTGGCCGGTGTCCGCTAAAACATAACAAATGATGACCACACTTCACCCGGTTGCGTACACACATAGCTCTGCCCTAGTTCAGGTAAGAGAAGACACATGGACATGCTGTCGTCGACCATTTATAAAAGAAGTCACAAAACACATATACTGCTATTTTTCACCTGGAGTCTTGAAAAAATATTTTAAACACAGATTGACACTGCAGCTTCATGCAATCTTGAATTTAAAAAGAAAAAAAAATACTCCAAGAATGTTACTCTTTGCCTTCGGGCTGAGCTCACTGATTGCTTAGCACTGGAAATACATTGACAATATCGGCAAAGTGCTCTTTGTGTTATATTACTGTACTGTGATCTGTAGAGGATTCAGCCGGTCTAGAATGAGAAAAAAATAAATTCTAAGATAAACATAAAAAGGACTAATGGGTGCCACAGGATCTTTAAAAACGTTTCATCAATTTTATTTCAGTACAATGAGACATCAATTATTAACAGCTTCTAAGACGACGTCACAATAGGCCATGTCACGCGATCTTCAGGCCTTGCAAAGATGGTCTTGCAGGATACTGTTTTAGGAAAAAGAAGAAGAGGCAGGCAAAAGAAGAGATGGGATGACAACATACGAGAGTGGACGGATATGGGTCTTAAGGACTCCTTGAGAATGGGAGAGAACAGGGAGGAATGGAGGAAGCTGCTTGTTAGATCTTCAGAGGTGTCCCAAAAGGACAACTGGTCTGCGGGAGTAATGAATGAATAAAGGTGAGAACTATTTTGATCAAATAATAATATGAGAGAAAAAGAGAGAGAGACGGAGAGAAAAGAACATTGTAATAATTTGTATACTGTTGCATTTTTGCCACTTGCGATGCCCTCTGTTCTCCTTGGCAATGACAACAAAGACCATTAATTAATCATCCACATCTACAGTTTGTTTTCCTAACTGACACTCAGCATTCTCCAACATTGTGACAACTGCTACATGGTCAGCTGACAGATTTACTTGGAGAGTGCAGATGCCATGTTCTACTGACCGATGATGAGTGCTATCGCACAGCGACAAAATGACCTTTAAAAAAATATTGTATGGCTTAACCCTAGAACATGACAGCCCACACTTCTGTAATATCAGGGTTTGCATGGCCACACTGATAAAGAATGATAATGTAAATTTTAAACTGATATATCATGAATACAGTTACAGGTTTATGACGTTTGTGCTGCTTGCAAAGTGAGGTACAATGCAAACAGTGAGTTTGCAAGCTTTCACCAGATCGTTTCCTTAACTCTTCTAGAGTTAGTTTAAAATTATTTCCTCACCTACCCAAATGTAAAAATTTCCACACATTTATAGACTTCCACAGTAAACAGACTATTGTATCACACCAATCTCCTAATAATTGCCTCTTGTTCAGTAGCCTATGTCTTAAACGACAAATCGCGAAGATAAATCGCCGTTTTCTGGAGAGAGCATTTTCAAGGAAACTACGTCTTGTCGATCGAATAGCTATGATAGAACTGCTTGTTGAGATTTCCTGTGTGAAATTGTTTGTGTTGTTGGTTTTTCCTTCCGAAATGAACAGTCCGACTCATATTGTTTTTTATTTTTTTCATATTTTTCGAGTTTGTTTCCTTTGCTTTCATCCTGTCTCCAGATGGCCATATTTCTGGCTCGTTTTTCGTCTTTTTATCCAGTCTTTCAAGGAACAGAATGGCAAGAAAAGGAGGCAGATAAAGATGACTGCGGAGGAATCGTCCTGACATTTTTGCTATGTTTCCTGCGTTGTAACTTCTTATCTGGATATTTGTGATTTCATTCTTACTGTGATATTTTTACCGGAGTTTCTTTTCTTCCCGTCCCCTCCTTCGAGTATAGCACTCATCTCCGTCTCGCTCTATCCCCCCTACCATCTCTCTCTCTCTCTCTCACACACACACACACTCTCTCTCTTTCTCTCTCTCTCTCTCTCTCTCCTCCCACGAATTATATTTTTTGTGAATGCCTATAGCGCTATTTAAAGGGAATTCTTCCTGTAGTCGTACTTATGGTTAAAATAAAAAAGAAAGCAAACGATTGCGACAGAATCCCCGCCCCCCTCCCCTCCCCTCCCTATTCCATCTCCTATCGCCACTCCAATCCCTGGTTCTTTTTCTCCTTTCCTCCCTCCAGTTGGGTACACATCCATTTCTCAGATCTAACTCACTTTGACAGAACACCCTGCTATCATCCCAATTTCATTAATTCCTGATATATTCGCACACAACTTTACACAATGTTGCAAGACAGCCTGTTGTGTAGCTTCATGTTTTCAAAACCGACGTTTTGTCTCTGCGTGCAATGTGTGAAGTCACAAAACATAAGGGCGATTTTCTCGACAGTCAGACAGACAGACAGGCAAGCAGACAGACAGACAAAAAGATGGACAGATAGATAGTCTGTGTTTCCGGTATCTATCTATCTATCTCTCTATCTATCTATCTATCTATCTATCTATAGATAGATAGATACCCACCGAATCTATCTATAGATAGATAGATAGAATGCATTTTCGTGGAAAAGGCATTTCGTCACAGGACATAAGAGATCCCCCTCTTGTCCTCACAGCTGCTGTAGGAGATGCCTGTGCAAACGATGCTGACCTCACACGGCTCGACAACGTTCCGAGAGCCGCCATGAGGACGCCCAGCGCCGTTGACTGACGGCTGACAGGGGTTACCGCATATCCCAGTCATAGTGGCCCCAGAACTCCCAGACTTCAAGTCCCTGGTTACGTGAGGACTGGAAAAGCAAACTGCATTAAGTGTTCAGATTGAAGGTTTTGAGAAAACTGAAGTGTTGATGAGATTCACATCTTCTGGTTTTCAGTGTCTCAGAGACTTGGAACTTATTACTAAAATTAAAAGTTATATGAAACTGAAGGAGTTTGCAGTACAGGGTTGTTACGTATGGCAAGGTACATAGCACGGTACATGAAAAGGCAAAGAAGGAGGAGAAAAAGCGACTTAGTGCCATCTGCGCATTTCAACTCCTTGGGTGTTCGTGCCTCATGTCTTGCTCTGATGTTTTTTTTTTGTCACAAACACGGTTGTCGTGACAAACTATGACATAAGATCTGACGCCAAAACTACACCGTCTACCTGCCTGTCAAGTAAAACCTGACTTTGAACTTGAAGTCATTTCTCTCGATGTGTTATCTTATCAAACCAAACTTTACTTTGAATTGACTCGATGTGGATTCTGAGGACGCCATGCATTGAATTCTTACGCCCCCTCAATTTCTTTTGGACTGTTAGTGATGAATTGCGTCAGTCTTTCTTAATTGTTTCATGTGCTCACGAAAGAGAGCTAGTGATGAGAAACATCGGGTCTTCTTCAAAGTATATAATATGCATCAACTGTTGCTGTCGTCGGCATTTAAGAATAAGTAGTTTCACTGATTGAATCAAAATATACAGCTGTCCACAAGGCTTATTGATATGGAAGGAAATTTAAGAGATGTAGGTGTAGATTTCCTAACTTCACGAGATAGAGATCATTACCGAGTGTTGTTTTGTCCTAAAGCAATTGTTGTTGTTGTTGTTGTTGTTTTTGTTGTTGTTGTTGTTGTTGTTGTTGTTGTTGTTGTTTTCGTTGTTGTTGTTGTTGTTGTTATAGTTGTTGTTGTTATCGTTGTTGTTGTTGTTCACATGTTGTCGTAGTTGGTTTGCATAAAAAATGTGGACTTATTCTCAGGTGATCCTAGTGTAGATATTCGAGACTGGTATATTTTTTAAATAAGGCAGAACTAACTTAATGCTGGAGGTCAAAGACAGAACACCTGATCAAACATAGCTCTGGCACAGGAACAAGAAAAACTTTCATATCGACATGGTAAACACTAAAAGTATTCAGTTCTTTGATGGGATCACAGATCTTTTGACGGGATCACAGATATTTGACAAGAATGTCTGACGAAAAAAAAATGAAATAAAATTAAATAGAGTAAATCTTCCCCTATGTGTGCATGTGGATACATGTATATGTTTGTATGTCTTAAGTTCGTATGTATGATTTGTTTTAAGCTGTTTACTATTTCAAAAATGTCTGTCACAGCTTTATGACAGCCACCATTTCACTTAGATCTATAAATCTTTTTGTCAGTTATATTTTCTTTTTTCACTCTTAAATTCTTCATGATTGACGTGCAGCATTTGCATGAGTCTGAGTCTTTTTTTTTTTTTAATCTTCGGAGTAAAAACCGGCTTTCGAACGTTCACACGAATTCCAAAGTTTTTTGTTTATTTTTCTTTTCATGAAAAGTAGTCGTGATATCAAATACTCGATCTCTTTGATAGGTAGCACATACAGAACAGGAAAAGACAGATAGATTATTCTACCCTCCTGAGGTTTGTGATCTCCTCCTGTGATGAATTGATGTCAAAAATGTCACTGAATGCCTATATCAGTATTTTTTAGCACATGAAAGATATGGAAAATTCTTGTCGTGATATTTATAGTGTCCTTTGATCCTATAGACATGGATAAAATCGAATAGCAAATTCCTGTCTCAACAGTCTACTTTCTGTTTAACGTTAACCATAAATACGACTGTAGGAAAACGTTGGATTGTCAGGAATCTGTAATGAAATTGATTATTGTTCAAGGTGACAGCTCAAGTCAAAAGCTGAATCATGATGAGTAATCTATAGTGTATTATTGTACGATGCCACTGGGAAAGAAATTCGAGGAATTCATATACAAAGAATGATGAGCCAATCTTTCAACACATCGACCCCTCGACATGACAATGTCAAAGGCTAAGAGTTGTCCTCCAAATCTGTGCAGCTGTGAATATGTGTGTATGCAACCCTCCTTTCTCTTTCCATCCCACTTCTCTCTCTCTCTCTCTCTCTCTTCTCTCTCTCTCTCTCTCTCTCTCTCATTTGTCACCCTCTCCCTCTCGTTTCCCTTCTGTTAAGCCACCTTATCTCGTTTCGTTCATGGCTTGCTCAGTAGATCAGAATGGGACTTTTTTCCTCTCTTTACATCCAACAAGAGAGCAGGCTTGTTCATTACGTTACCTTTACACGTAGTTATCAAACCTTCTACTTTTTGTAACACTATATTGAAATAACAATAACTATACTTCGGGCACGAATACCACTTTTATGTCCCCTTCTTGTGAAGCTTTAATCGCGGCCGATTGCCGTAGATATCAAACATTTTGGTAACAATAAAACGCATTTATACTATAATGCTTTATTGCTCCTAAACTTTCACCTAGGAGCTATGTTTAGTGTAATGGTTCCCTTCCGAAAATGAAACCAATTAATATGGACATCGAGTCTTTGAGGGGCACTCAAGCAAAGCCATACCCAGCCATAAAATGGGCTCGAGTCCGGGGGAAAAACAACGCAATTAAAATAGTAGCCCCGTTCATAATCACACCAGCTTTCTTCCTGAAAGCCTGGGACAGAAAGGAAGTGGCCCATAAAATGACAAGAAGTAAAGTTGTTTTCCATGAAAATTAGTAGTCATGTCAAATACTCAGTCCCTTTGATAAACAACAGTCAGCGCTTTTTGACAACACACGAAACAGTTTCGACGTATGTAGAAAAATACATAATTTATAACCTTAAGCTCCAGGCGATGTTTTGGCATGGAATGAAAATGAATGTTTGACTACCGAGCCTATGCTTGACTGCCGATTGGATCAAATCAAGGATGACAATGAACGGGAAAGAATGAAAGGACGAAAATAGTACGTACAATGACTGTGATAGATGAATAGACAGACAAAGAGGCAGAGACACACGCAGACAAACATGCACATCGACAGGCAGGCATACAGCAGGCAGACAAGAGGATAGATAGATAGATAGATAGATAGATAGATAGATAGATAGATAGATAGATAGATAGATAGATAGATAGA
>JBCAUA010084681.1:0-10663 GCA_038406235.1 Peronia verruculata | reverse complement strand
TCGTTGTCATCGTCACCCATTAACTCCAAAAACACCAGCTTTATTTCCCCAATGTGTCATCAGAAATTCTATCCTTTCCCAGTGTACGTGTGTAAAACATTTTTTTTTTGTTAAGTTGATACGATGTATTATGTGATTGTTTTGAGAGACTAATATTTGTATGTTAGGTAATATGCTCTTTGTACATACATTTAATCATAATGTATGTAGTAACAGGTTAGGTATGAAATAGTTGGAGGCTCTTATAAGACCACAGAGGGAGTTTTGAGAACAATTTGCATTGTTATATTGTTATATCCTTCTACAAATGGAAAACTTTTGAGGAAGTAGGAGATATATCGTCCAGTGGGACTTTTTATTAACATATTAAGCGCAAAATTAGGTCAAACATATTTTTGCATGAAACTAGATCTCTGGATCTGCATTATCCAATGCAAGAAAATCTGGACAATCCTAATTTTTGGATTGAAATTGTTATGTGATTGATATGTAGGGGGTTGGGGTTTATTTTTGGCAAAAAATGTGTTTGACCGAATTTGGGGCTTATATGATTAGAGTCTGACATCAAAGTACATTTATACAATTTACAACAGTGCTTTTATAATAGTGCAGAACGGTTTATGAAGAAATCCTCATACAGAGCCGAAGTATTTATATAAGAAATATAATATGTAAGTCACGAAAAAAAGGAAACTATTTTTGTTGCATTGAATGAATGAGTGTAAAGAAAAACAAAAAAATGTTAACTGTTGAATGCTGTAGAAACTGGAAAGATTTGATGTTTACTGGCATTAGTCACTAAATTACTGAACAAAAATAACCGTGTTCAGGTCTTTTGTGTACGGTACATGTACTATTATCTTTTTTTCTGTTTTTGTTGTGGTGGAGATATTGCAGTTTATTGTATATATGTATTCTTCACCTGGTGTGGCATGTGTTTTTGTGTTAAATTTTGTAGGGTTAAATTAACTGCCAGAAGTTGAGAATGAACAGTAGGTCAGTGTGAGAATGGTGCTGTAATACTGTAATACCTGTATTCTTTGTCTCACCAGAACCTCAAGCCTGTCAGTGAGACGTGCTCTGTTGTCACCTTGTTACTCATTAATTGAAGAATAAATCATGGTACATTTTGAAACTGCCTCGATTTTCTTGTTAACTTTTTAATGTAATTTGGAAGATATTTCTATGTGTTTGCAATGGCAAGTACGGATTCCAAATGGCTTGCGCCATGGTCAAATGAGTCGCAAGTTGCTCCGGACAGTCGCAAGTTACGGCCATTTTGAACTATTTTCCAACTCAGATACCAAATTTTTCTTTTCAGTATAGAAAAGATTGAAATTTCATCTTGTGGAATATAAATAGAAAATGTTTGTATCCCAGTTGGAAAATAGTTAAAAACAGCTGTAACTTTAAATTTCCCCGATCAGCTTCTAACTCATTCGCTCTGGATGCGAGACAAATGATTGTCAAAGGGGGGAAAACAGCAAGGGTCCAGTTTTTGATATTTTCAGTTATGATCCAGGGGTTTAGTCCTAAGCCTCAACTGCACCAACTAAAAACATCAGAAGAAACAGCCACTGTTATCCAAGGCAAGAGTCTGAATCAATAACTCCAGCAAATGAAAAGGAGTTGGAAGCCTTCAGAAACAAAATCTCAGTTTGTCCCATTTGTAAAAAACATGGACATATGTGGTTCCTCCTCCTCCTCCTTGACATGTGTCTCTATATACATGGCAAATTTTAAATATTTCATAGAGATCTTTATATGTGAGAGATATTTATCATCTGGCCAGTTGAATTGAGTTAGGAAGTCAAGGTAACTTCCTGAGAAAATTGGATTAGATTGATTCGACCTATACTGACTGACCAGGAGGAGGTAGAAGCTGAACATGAATATTTCCGTATCAGTACAGAAATGTTTCCACCACAGTCAAATACATTCATTTCTCTTTGCATGTACACTGATGACATTATTCAAAATTCAGCACCAGACACATATCATGATATTTCACCAGTTTGTGTGACATTTATCCATGATGTGAGTAATAATTCATGTCCGTATGTCCAGACAAATCTGGTTAAAATGAATCCTCAGAAGAAACAATTTCTTGACATTCACCAAAAATTTAAAGAAAAAAGTATCAGTGTTGCCAAGAGGGTTAATTTTAAGGAAGAATTTACTTCAGTATGAACATAAACCTCACAGGGAAGGTCTATGCAAATGATTTAATTTACAACTTATCAGATTGATCACCATGATTTGAAAACAAAATGGAGAAATTTATATGAAACTATATTTTTATTTGTGTATTTCAATTTATTAATTTCAGAAAGTTTGAGGCAAATAAATCTTGAAAACTCTCAAGCTCTTCAATACCAAAGGAAGATCACATAAATGAAGCATTTTTGATTGACAGATCACATTTACTGCCTTCACCAAACAAAACAGAAAGCAATGTTTAATTATAAATATGGTGTTTTAATTCAAAAGTACCCATTATTACTAATATACCACATTGCTCCCTGCTAAATCACAAAATATACAAGAGGTGCCATGTATACATGTACGTTCTCTATACACATTTCAACCTCCTGTGGGTGGTCATCTCCGTTAAAAAAGATGAGCTGATGTCAGTTTCACTAACAAACATCACCATCAAATGGTTTTATCCCCATATCTCGTGATAGCCATACACCCCATACATCTACCTCCTGAGTAACATTCAGAAATGGATTCATCATACAGTACCAGAATAAGCCCCTCCCCCACAAAAACCAAATAACACGTTAGCAACAATGATACAAAGTGACATACTTTTACATTATATAAAATTATCCTAGATCCTCTTAAAAATAACGTCCTCTCTGGTATCAACTGTTTGTAACTCAACTTTGACTGGACATTTTAACCAATGTGACAGCAGTTCTTCAGTGTAACCTTGAAGAAAATAGATTTGCCGAGTCAGAATGTGATCCATGCACACCAAGAACGATAAGACAATCAGGTTGTGTCGTCGCTTGATCACCACCTCTGAGGCCAACTTGTCATGCCAGGTTCCTGTCATGAATTGACGGATGAGAGAATCTTCAAACAAAGTTGGTGCGTGCCTTGTTTCACCAAACAGATTTGCTGAAAGATATGAAGAACACAACTTTTAGTGAGGACATAGCATTGCACAATGTTCGTACGTTCATGTTCTGACACCATTTAGCATAATTCTCTATTTATAAGAAAGGGATAAAATACACTCCAAAACAGTTCTACCTGTATGAATGAGGCTAATATGATTCGTCGATTCTTATGACAATATCACCATGGTATCAGAGGATGGACTGGCTTTTGTCTTTTCAATCAAATACGATTCACACTTCCACTTGAAGACATTCGGTCAGTCAAACCGTTCAGGCTTGTCAGTGTTTCTAAAAAGCCGGCTCTGAGAAGTCGATAGGCATTCTTCAGTTTCATACTGAAAATTGTGAGCTTCAAACTGACTATAATAAAGCTATTTTAGATTTAGGCTGGCAATCAATGATGAATTCATTGAAACAAAAAATTTTAAAACGTAAGCCTGGAGAAAGGTTTATTGCTGCAGTTCAAAAAGACACTAATTTGTGAAGTTGATGAAGGTTTGATGAATAAATATCTGCAGAAAGTATGCCATTCCAAACTCAACTTTGTCTACAATCCTGAATAATTTTTTTTTTTTCAAGAAAGCAGAACAAAATGACACAAGAGCTACATAACCAAACATTTCATATGTACATGTATCTGCACCTACAACAACAACAAAATGAGAATGAACTGGCCTTAAGAAATAAGGACGGGGTGTGTTCGCATGGGTCTTCAATCAGGGGAGGTAATTCAGATATTAAACTTGCCAGGGATGGCAAAATGTTTTCACAAAAAAGTCGGAAAATTTCCTTTGAACATCTCAATATTCCCCCCCCCCCTCCTCACTATAGCGCTACCCGGTTACGTAAGGCACTTTAAGAAATCAAGAGTTTTCATTGTTTTGAGAGAAGTTTGCAACTTTGCACAAGATCCTAGGATAGGACTACAAAATTATATAACATCTGGAAAATCCAGGAACTAAAATGATCCCACAGGCAGTGTCGTCATCACAATAAACAAGTGTTGATCTAGATCATTTCCTAGATCTAGAATCTCCATCTAGATCTTGACCGCAGACAACTGCCCTCTTACACTAGATTTTTTCCAAGATCATGGTCACATTATTGTTGTCAGTACTCTGCATGTTGTCGGATGTGAGGAATTACGTGCTAACCTACGAACTTCGATCTCAATCTTCAAACAGTCGCCCAACAGTCCGACTATGGACTATCACCTGAGGTACGAGGTTCTTGCGTACTTCTGGTTTTCACTGTCATCATATAAAATTTGTATCACAAATGATTATAAAACCGCGATTATCTCGTGGATTCAATAAAAGTTAAAAGTCGGCAGTTGATCGGCCAAAAGTAGGAAAGTCAGCGATGACCGGAATTCCGACTAAAGTCGGAACTTTGACATCCGGTCCCTGACTTGCCTCTATGGGGTGAACCCCTGTTTCACTTTCGCCTCTTCGGAAATAACAAAGTAGCGATAGAACTAAACGACTGCCAGTCCTCAGAAATCTTGTTCTAACTGTTTAAGAGTGTATTACATAATACTTCAGGTGAACTCACCAAACTGATGAGAGAAAATGCTTGCTTTATTATGACACATCAATCTACATTTAAGTTTTCTAGCTCTGTGACTAACATTACCAACAAACAAACAATATCAAACAGTTATTACGATCTCACAAAGTACACAAACATATGGATATGTATACGTGTGTATGTTTTGCATATTAGCTGATTGTCGATAGATGCAACCTATTTATTAAAAATAATTAACAGTTTGATTGGAGGGAATGTTTGAAAAATATGATAGAGAATACAATAGGTCCAATACATCTTGGAAAATCAACCAAAACAGACACAAGCCCGGAAATTATGAACTATACATGAGACAGTTTTTAGAGCTGGCCCCCCAAAAATAACCATGCAGATATCTAGAAAAGATACTATCCAGAAAATAATAACAGAGCTGAGTTGCTTGATGAATGAAAAAATGCACATACAGTACAATATACTTGCAGATTACAGCAGATGTTCCCAAGATACATACTGTAACATACCCCAGAAATATTTTCTTTGTGGTGCAAATTTGTTAATATCATTTGAAAACAAATGGTGGCATTCTTTCAAACTTCAAAAATTGATACTAAAACATTTGTCTTCAACTGATATTTGAAATTTTTTAAAAATCACTCAGAAACTTTCATTCCTTTATTTTTTTTAGTTTATAAAACTAGTTCATAAAGAGAGAACTCTTAAGATTAAGATAATGCCTTCTACATCTTTAGAGAGGGCTTTAATGACATATCAATGACAACAACTACTAGTTACTTGTGTTCCAAGAAAGCCAGCCTTTCCTGACATAGATTGCACTAGGAGGCTGTGCTTCATCATAAGTTAAGGGCTTTGTTCTGAAACGAGTCACTTTGGGAACACCAGACTTTCGATTCTTGCCTAAGCATGCTGTTGTTGACAGTCCCCGAAATGCCACTTGGTAAGATGACAGCGGAAAAGCCTTGGATGCCACCTGTAAAAGCAATACAAACAAATAATACTGACTGAACAGGCAAGATAATAATGCAAGAGTTTAACACAGAGGGTCAGTGCATCAGGACAGGTATTAGCCTCACCTGTGTCTGCACCGCGTTAGGTTGGCTGGTTGCACCAATCTGACCCAAACTGGCCAATTTAATAGCTTCATGTCCAGAGGAATCAGTCACTTTCTGTGGATACTGATGCAAGCTAATATGATGCACATACTTTGTGATGCGAACAGATCCCTGACACGTTGACCCTTCAGTCGTATTTATGTGGCAAAAAATATCAACATAATAGTATATGCTGCCATAAAAGTGGAAATCCCATGGTTTATGTTTCCCGGGAATCTACTTAAGGTCAACCTCTTGGGACCAAGAAGAAGTGATGAGTTTAAGCAAAGCTGACATTATCCATTTTCAGGAGACACAATCTCTGGTTGGCCCAGGGAGTCAAAATAAATATGTTTTGTATACGTCATATGTATCTATTGGGTTCTACCATTAGATCTTATCCCTAATTAAAGAAATAAATTTGAGTAGAGCCGCCCTCTGTAGCTCTAAGCTAGTAGAAGTGGTATTAGTATACTGCCTTGAGGAAGGAGTTTCAACTTTGTATCCAAATCAAGAACATTACATGTACTTGATCTCAGACATTCTGATCACAGAATAAAAGGTTCACTACATCTGGATCTGGTCATGATGAGCACACAATGTACGAGTAGGAATGAATGTGATCTGAAAATGTGATTGAAATCGGGCGCAATGTCTGTCTGCACTGTCATTGCGTGTGTCAACAAATTGGGTGAAGTGAGCCAATTGTGAGTAAGTGTTTGTGTATTCACACCAGCATAAAACAACAGTGTTGTAGTGTTTGTGTGTCCCCGCCAACACAAGACAGGTGAAGAGAGTCAAGTATCTTCTGAAACAGCCATAGGCCCACAGGCTTCAATATGAAGTAACAAGGCGTCTCTCAATCTCTGCGGCTGACATTTTTCTTCCTCACGATTTACAGCTGCAGTGGAATTCACCTCTGAAGGTGTTGACAACATCAGAAACAGACTAATGAAATATAAAGGGAAAAAAACCAGGACCATCGGAACAGGTTGACTTTAACTGAGAGCTTACTTTAAGCGAGTTGACTTCTCGCAGGTTTCACTGTAGTTTGTTTTTGGCTGGACAGAATTAATTCCTTACAATACATATTAACAACTTTTCTATACATCCTTAAAAGCTGAAATTTGGACAGCTGCGTAAAACTAGATCTGAATGCCTTTTTTATTCAGTAGAGGATCAGACTAAAGCCCAAAATATACTAAGACCAGTTTGAAGGCAGCTAACAGTATGCATGAGGACAGATGGCCCAGAAACTGGATATTACTGTTGTGTCTTTCAACGTCCAGGAAAACGGTTACCTTGGTGAACTGGATATGCAAAAGTTTCAGGTGGGACATGAAATCACCAAATCTGAAGTCTTAAAATGTAACTATAATCATGTTTTTCATGCCAAACTTGAATTCAGCGCATTCAAAAATGCCTGTGTGAAGAATTGCCATTTTTGGCTTTAAAAATAAAATCTCTTTGGTATTGTTATAATTCGAGTTGCTAATGTAGGTCACTGAGGTGTGTCGATACCTAGAATCAAACCTAGGCATCGTCTAGAAACCTAGACTATCATCCACATTGTAAAGGTTGGTCCTGCTGTTTTATTTGGAAAGGTCAGCATTATCAAATTTTGTTTTGCTGCACATTTCAAACAATGGTTTTGTTTTCACAATCAAAGCAAGGATTTATTAAGCTTTATTAAGGCAGTGGAATCGTGGCCTGCATTATATGATAACGCTGATGAAATGTATAGGAACTGAGACGTTATTGGAAAGCTGTAGATGGTGATAGCTGATGAAATTGAATCTGAAGGTAGATCTAGATTTAGATCTAGATCAGGTCTGTTTTGTAGCCAAGCACTCGCAAGCTTTTTGCCTTGTGCTTGGTGAGCAGCGTTCCATAGCCAAGCACTAGAAAGCTTTATGACTTGCTGCTTGCCAAGCACAGCAAGCACACACACCAAGGCCCATATTCTAGCAAGCAAAAATGCCCATGCCGTACTCTAGCAAGCAAAAGCCAATCACACTGATGATTGAAAACGTCGATTCCATGAGGGGAAATATTTTTTTTTTTTTTTAAACAGTCAACTTCTTGCGTAGAAATGCCCACGTCTAGCTATTTCAGATTGATAGCTCATGAAAGTTTAGCATGTAAAAACTCATTAGGTGTTAAAAATTGGATGAAAAGGAAGCGGAAACTTCAATCTCTGCTCAAAATTTACAAGACCCAAAAGAAAACTTACAAAATAATTCCAGAAATGAGATAGGCTATTTAGATCTAGATCTAGATCTAGCTATTCTAAGTATTTTATTGTCATGTAACCGTCTAAGTCTATGTCGAACATAAATTCCAATCGCAACAAGAAGATTATTGAGCAACCATTAACAGCTGTTTTGTGCTTGCCAGGGACTTCATTCCATAAGTTGTGTTAGCCAAGCACTGCTCTCGGCAAGCACATGAAGGCAAAAAGCTTGCGAGTGCTTGGCTACAGAACAGACCTCTACTCTAGTCTCTGGTCTGCACTATATCTAGATAATATTGTTTTTTCTCTTTACTTCTGTGTTGAATAACACCTACTGACATATTACTGCTCGTTGACTCATACGGCAATTTGACAGGTGCACTAGATCTAGAGATCTAGATCTATAGATCTAGTCACTTTTTCCATCCTTGAGCTGCAGTAGGTGAACGGAGCCATTTCGGTCTAACTTACTTAGAAGTTAGGTGAGACAAATTTAAAATCTCTGCCTATTTCTGTAAACGGACAGAACAAAATAAATAATTCACCTGTGAAAATACCAAGACTGACATGGCAAAAATGCTCTACTTGTGAACTTGCCACAAAGGTCTAGATCTAGATCTAGATCTACTGCTGGATGGCCGACATTGAAAGCAAAGCAAATGTATTCTTCTGTGAAGAAAGTTAGATCTACTTCTAAAGAACCGGAAATACTGTTAGCGGAAGTTCATAGAAAAAAATTTCAAGAAAGAGTACATTTGATTTGCTGCTATATTTGGCAATCCAATGAAAATAATTGTTACCTGTTTAGGAACTACGTCACCAATGAATCGGCCATTTTCACAGCAGATTACACGTCCTAAGAGAGTAGTGGCACTCAGGACGAAGACCATATCCTTGTTGTACTAATCTTTGGTAAGGCACTTACGTTTACACATTCCACCTCACGCAAAACCAGCACTGTTAAAATGACAGCCACAAAAGCCCAGATATTGTAAACTCTCTTGTCGAATGTGGCCATTAACAAAGGTAGGGTCTAGAGCTAGCGAGACCACTGGCACTGGCTTGCAAAAGTCTAAAGTTTACTCAGTTCAATCAAACCGTGGCCCTGGGTGTAGATTAGATCTAGATCTCAGACTAGATTCTAGATCAATAACATAGACTAGTCTAGGCCGGGTTAAATAGTTATAGAGCAAGCATACCATACAGAATGAAGACACTTTCTTTTATTGGCCAGTCAGTGAGTAGACTCTGTTTTGATGACAGTGAGATTTTTATTTAATTTCTGAAGTCTAAAGCTAGATTCTAGTTCTAGACCATACTTCCCGAGTCTAGATCCATATCTATGTATTCAGATGTAGGAGAGATTATTTGATTATTTGTTCTATGTGAAATACTTTACTCATGAGAGAAACCATGGCTTCAACAATCTAAGACCAAGAAAAGTGAGAGAACAGTGAAAGCAGTGACTTATAACAGTCATAAGTTACACCGCCTGTGTTATAGAAACATTTTGAAATAAAAAGAGCCAGAAAGAAAGGCTACTGACATTTGTCTGGCAAAGTGCTGAAACTTTTCCTGTAGAACAGCATCTAGAACTAGATCTAGATATCATTGTTTAACAATTTACATTCCATGATAATAATCATAGCATCTTTTGCATTACTTCATTGAACAGCCAAACCAGTTGTGGTTATAGAAATACAATCAAAATAGCTGTAACATAGAGCTCAGAAGACAGCCTTTATACGTGCATTCCATGATTTTAGATGTGTAGTATAATTGAGCTGCTCTCTGTATGAAATTCTGGCATTATCGTGAAAGGTTGGACAGTGTAGTCTATAATCAATATGGTTTTGCTAATGTTTTATTCTTTTTATTCCAGATTCTCTCACAGTTAGATCAGGCATCAGAATCAGCCACCATGTTTCTCATTGACTGGTTTTCATCTATGCTTAATTATCTAGGTAAGCTTTCTGTTTTTCATCTTCATCTGGCCTGTGTCTTTCAGAATACTCACCTTGATCCTCCCAGTCACCTTTCTTTTATTAGTTGCCCTTTGAATTTATCATACCATCTTTTGTGTCAGAAATTTTGTCCCGAACTGTGTCAAGTTTTATGTTAATTTTCTCATTGAATTTTTTATCACTTACTTAAATGGGTGTTTATTTTTCTCGAAATCCCTTGGAATCTCTAGGAATCCCTCACTGCCGGGCCTAGGAATCCCTGTAAAGCCCTTTGGTAGACCGCGAAAGACACTCACCAAATAATAAATTTTAATCTCAGATGGCAAAATAAGACTAGCCAAAGTGATTATTTAGCGTCAATACAGCCTATTCCAAAATGGTGTGTTGTGCAAATATTTGTTTTGTTTTCAAACGTTGCCCAACTCTTTCTCTCTTGCGCGCGCACGCCCTCTTTGTTTCTGTGTGTGTGTGCCCGTGCATTTTTGCTGTGTTTGAGAGAGAGAGAGAACAGAGTGGGATGGGGGGAGAGATTGTTACAAAAATATTAACAAGAGACAGTTATCCAGTTCAAATTTTAATAATACTGTCATCATACGCATGGGTGAAAAAATATCATTACTTAACTCATTCTATCCTAGGCCTGCCGCTAGCTACAGCCTCCTGGTCCTAGGGCTGCCGCGAAGCCTACACACAAAA
>JBCAUA010084670.1:0-10664 GCA_038406235.1 Peronia verruculata | reverse complement strand
ACACACACACACACACACACACACACACACACACACACACACACACACACACACACACACACACCCACACACACACATACACACAAACACACATCGACGAACAAATACAGTGAGAGAGAAAGAGGATGAAGAAAGAGAGAAAGAGAGAGAGAGAGAGAGAGAGAGAGAGAGAGAGAAATAAAGAAAATTAGAGGAGTGCGTATATGCCTGTATAAGTTTTTGTGTAGCTTTTGTCTATATATATATAAAACGTTTGTGTGTGCTTGTGTGTCTGTCTGTGTGTGAATGTGTGGGAAGTGGGAATAAGGGACGTGAGGGAAGAGGGAAATAGATATTCTTTTTTGTTGTTGGAGTTGTTGTTCCCCCATCCCTCTCTCTCTCTCTCTTTTTTCATTTGCCAGGCACATAATTGCCTTAGCTCCTTCTGTAATCTCTCAGTGTATTACGTGATTTTGTGTGTGCGCGTGTAGGCCTATCTGTGCATGTGTGTGTGTGTGTGTATCTGTGTGTATGTGTGTAGTGAGTAAGGTAACAAAACACTTCGTCCTCACATAAACATAACTCCTGACGAAAGATAGATAGATAAATAAATAATAAATAAATAAAATACTTTAAAAAAAACAAAAACAAAAAAAAAACAAACAAACAAACAAACAAACAAACACAAAAAAACAACAAAAAAAAAAACGACGAAGTCTTTTCGGACTGCTATGGTTAGGGCAAGACTTCTTAAATCCAAAATACCCACTAAAATTCTCACCAAAAATAGGCAGCCACTGAAAGCCGAGATAGTCTTACTGTTTCCTAGGATTGAAAAGCGAAAAACAAAAACAAAAACCAACAAATGTATGCACACCATACATTTCTTTTCAGCTAAGAAAATGTATGGATATGTTTTCCGAATGCTCAGTTCTTCATCAAGCAATATTAATGAATTTATTGAACTGTCATTAATTCTTGTTATTCTCTACTAAAAAAAAAAAGCTCGTCTGAGCTTAAGGAACAACGCATTGGAAGAGGAATAACTCTGAAATGGTCAGTGGTTTTATCTGAACGACTTATCTAGAATAAGGTCCCTTTGAGTTACACAAGAAGAAAAATAAAATTGTTGAGATAATTAAAAATTTGCCCAGCCTCAGCATAATATTATTTAGATCAAGATCTACTACAATACTTACAGAATTTTACCAGAATTGTATCTAATTTGATAAAATATCCTTGGTCTATGAGAGAGTACTGTTTGGGGACGTTGAAACATAAATATACCAATATTTGATTCAGATATTATTGACTTAAAAAGCTGAGAGAAAAATCTTAGATGACATTTTTTTATGGACTAACTGGTGGGCGGGTGTTGCTTTGGGGGGGGGGGGCGGCAGAGGCTCTGTGGTTTGGCGTCTGCTTCAGGGCTAAAACAACTCGCGTCGGTGAGGTTGCAGGTTCTGGCCGGGCTCTTCTCGCGGGTCTTCCCAGTCCTGTTGGGGGATGGAAGGACACGAAGATTTGTTTGTTTTTCTTAAGCCTTTCAATCCTTACAGATAGGATTATCTCGGCTTTTAGAAGTTGCCAGTTTTTGCTGAGAAATTTTTTGTGGGTAGAAATTTGGAATTTGGAAATTTTGCCCGGACAGCTGCACTAAGGCCTAATCTTACATCGATTTTCAACTGCCAAGGATTCTTTAACGTGCCTAACGTACACACGGGACCTCCGAAATATATTCGCCCTTATCCGAGAAGGCTAGACGTCGGGTTTCCTTACCCACTGGAAGCCAGGGGACCGTTGAGTCAATGAAAAAAATGTGGGTTTTCGATCGTGTGTCCTGTCATCCCGACCGCGCCATGAGCAGACGCCATACCGATTGAGCCACTGCGTCCCCCCACGCACGGATACATAGGCCTAGTTATATATAAAAAAAATATCTATTCCACAAGGCCTTGCTTCAAATGTCCTTAATTAAGGAAAGATAAATTAATACCTGGACAGGATTTGTTTTTTTAACAGCCATATTAAATGCATCGTTTATTGACACAACGTCCTACAGTCTTTTTTTAGAATGAGCTCCGTACTAGATCTATACTCACACTTTTGCAAAGTAAACTACAGTGTAGAACTTTAGATTACGTAATACTTCCAATCCAGTGTTTGTAAGGCTGCGATACATTTCTAAGATGAAGAAAACGGAAGTCGAATGCTTCGCGCGCAAATGTGGACTGCCGACTGCCGAGTTCAGAGGAAAAGGTCGACTTGAGGTGACACAGTTCTTGACAAGAGCTAGATCTAGATCTAGATCTATTTTTTTTACCGTGGGTGTGGATAGAAGAGACTGATTTAGATCTAGGACTAGACTAATAATAGGTAAGTCTAAGAGGAAACGTAGCTAATTAATGCAAAAAAGGTGTGTTTCTGTAGCCAGCAGCATGAGTGCTTGGTGAGTGCAATAGAGCCTTGGCATACAATTACAACAATACAACAAACACAAGGCTTCGGCTGTTACTGAAGTTATTGTGTTAGACAGTAATATTATGGTCGCCCAGCAATGCTCTGGTGGGCAGATCTAGATCTAGAGCCTGGCCTACATCACTCCTGGAATTATTATAAGTTTTTATTTTTTTTTTGAACATCATAAAATTTGATAAATCATAATACAGTGGTCTCCACCAAAGACCCCGTCACCAGGAAGGAGACAAAAAAAATGCGAGCTCTTAGAGACTTAACTACTGAACCCATCATATTTAAACCGACACACCCAAGGGTGCCGCCTAAGGTTCAGACCGACAGAAACCGACATAGGAGACACGCCGTGTTTTCGTGGGCTGTCATTGTTCGATAAAATGACGTTCATGATTTAAAAATAGAAAGGAACCTCACAGATGAGTCAAATGAGGTTTCTGTGATATTTAGGCAGGGTGTGTTAGCGCATGTTTGGATGCAGCTACACAGCATGTTGAACGGCGCTTTGTTGGTCAGCAGCATGAGACTGTTCCTTCTGCCTCGTTCATCGCCGTTGCTCTCTCACCTCGCTTGCTAAAGTCTTTAAAGTGTGTAATTAGGAATCAGGCGTTGATACGGGATTAGATCAAGATTTGGATGACTGGTAAAACGCCAAAAAATCTTATCATGTGCATGAAGTAAGATACGGTCTAGATCTAGATACGGATCAGCTTTCGATCAAGATGTCGAGTCAAGATCTAAGTCATATGCTTTGAGTACGAATTCATAGTCAAGCAGATACTTATTAATATTAGATAAAAATGGAATTTGTTTATTCCTACTATTTTACTCTTCAAAAGCAATATTATTTTAACATCATTTTTTTTCTTTCTCTCCTTTCTCTCTCTCTCTCTCTGTCTATTTCTGCTTCTTTTTTAATATCACATGTTTATTAAAATAGATTGTTGATAATAATGACGGATACAGTTGATAGGCTGAATCATTTATTCTTCATCTAAATTTAACAAATGGGGTGCATTGTTTGAAAAACCCACGTGATTGTTTCTCTGCTACTGAACTTCAGCCGAATGGAGGTCAGAAAAATGTAAACACTCGAACACATGTGGGTGGGCTGCCACTGATTAATGTGTACATGAAAGGGTTAAAAGCGGACAGGTTCTTAGGCAGATTGAAAAGTTGCGCAACCTGTCTGACCACAGACTGTCCTCACTACTATGACAAGTTTATCGTTACCGTTAGTTAAAGATATGTCTATGCAAATAAGTACAGCCCTTTCCAGTGTGTGTGTTACAATTAGATTGAGATCTAGAGTCAACCTGCCCTGTCAGAACCCATTCCACAAACCGACCACTTTCGTTTACGATCCATTGTCACTATTTATAAATTCTAATAATACTACTTCATTAAAATTATTCTGGCCATGTTTCCTGGACATTTTCTTCTCACTATTAGTATTAATAGAACATTTCACCCCATTTGCCACGATCAAATTATATCAGTTCTAGATCTATATATTGTTTTTTTTTTTTTTCTTCTTAATGGAACTTTCATCCTTATTTCCACTATCTGAATGCAGTGAATGTTAGTATAATTTTCTGGACCATTTTTTCCACCTTAATGGTACATTTACTTGATTTACATAAGATATATATATCCTTAGTGGATATACCTTCAGAAATAGGCAAACCAAAGGCCTCCTTTTCAAAAGAAAGCCTCCTTCACGCATGCGCATATGAAATAGTATTATCAGGAAGGATTTGGGGACAAACTGAAAGAGAAGCAAGACAGCTTGAGAACTTTTGGGGGGAAGAGGGAGTGAAAGAGGGACACACATGAGAGTGAGAATGAAGATGAGTTGGAGCACATGGATAAAAATAGTTCCCTAGACAGCATTTTGTATGTTGAAAAAAAGAAATAACATAAAACATTGCTTACACGCTCAGAGATAACATTTAAACACAAAAAAAAAAACTCGCATTGCTAATGCAAAACAAGCGACTGATCAGGCTGAGGAAGGCGGAATGAGACAGGGTAGTCAGGCTGGGGTATGAAGTAGGGTTCACAAAATGTTCGGTGGAGCCATCTACTTCCCATTTCTACTTCACAGCCTCCTATGTTTTAGGAGACATGATTCAGGGATGTCAAACTTCCGACTTTACTCGGAATTTCGACTTTTGGTCATAGCCAACTTTCCTATTTTTGGCCGACCAACTTCTGACTTTTACTGTAGGCCCGCTGAATGCAAAGCAATCATGGTTTTTTAATAATTTGCGATATGAATTCCACGCAATGATAGTGAAAGGGGAAGTATGAAAGAGTTATTCTCATACCTCGGATGATTGTCGCACTGTTATTCGGAGGCTGTTTGAAGATGGAGATCGCAGTTCACAGTGCGTACATAATAGGTCTAGGTTTTCAGTGTCCTACGGATGGTTTGTTCTCCAGAAAGTCCAATAAAAACTAAAAAAAAAAAATCCACAATTTCTAGGGGCATTAACTCTGGAAAACCAAAACTAGTACCTTACTACTTCTGATAAGCAGTACTTTCCCCTGGCAAAGTGCCAAATCCCAAAAGTGGCCAAAACAATGTAACGCAATGTCAAGTGGGAAATTTGAATCAAAGTAAGTTCATTGACTGCATGGCATGAAGTCTGTGCACTGGACACGTCTTCTTCTTATTCTTTTGTTAACAGCCTATATAGTCTTTCAATCTTTAAAAGTGTAGGAATATCTCGGCTTTTCGTGTTTGCACTGTTTTCAGTCAGAATTGCTGTAATTTTTATTTATTATTATTATTATCATCATTACTATTATTATTATTATTTGGGAGGAGGGGGCAGTTTATGGTGGAAATTTGGCATTGGAAAAGTTTTCCACAACAGATGCGTCCTCACCTACTCTTCATCAGATTTCTTTTTTTTTTTGTTTTCTTTCTACGAGGGTTCTTTATGCATTATCCACACAGGGATTCTACGAAATAGATTTACCCTTATTCGAGAAGGCCAGACATCAGCCTTCTTTACCCAAAAAGCCAGATGACCAATGAGTCAGTAAAAACAAATGCAGGTTCTAATCTTCAAATTCTTCCCATTCCACGTTGGTAGGATCCGAAATTTGAACCATAGGAATCTGTGACGGCCATGGTAACCTTCATTTGGCGCCCTGTGACCATGAGATTTTTGCTGCATAGTCTGTGATCTTTGCAGGGAGTTGGGAGTCCAAATCCTAAAAGGAAGACAGGACAATGTTGTGATCTAGGCACTCCATACTATTTCTATTTTTCTTTCTTTAGCTGACGTTATAGTTTGATGTAGATTGGAC
Organism: Peronia verruculata; assembly: GCA_038406235.1. Taxonomy (NCBI): domain Eukaryota; kingdom Metazoa; phylum Mollusca; class Gastropoda; order Systellommatophora; family Onchidiidae; genus Peronia; species Peronia verruculata. The sequence continues at coordinate 4,892 of JBCAUA010084670.1, read as the reverse complement.
ATGAAGTTTTTTAATCTTGACTTTCTTTGTATAGCATTTCTCTCTCCGAGAAAAGGCACATGACAGTTTCACAGTCATCATTCTGATTACACGAAGTTATGATGATTGCAGGTACATGTCTTTGGTTTTATTGATGGATCTTAACCACCTAGCAGCTCAGCGGACGATTTCGTCCGTGACCTTTTATACGTAGCGGTTAGTTTGTGATGCTTGAAAAAACCTGGCAAGTACACCATACTACTAGCAACTGTCACTAAACCAAAATATAGTGTTTTGAAAGCCAATTTGGAAGTTTTGGTTGTTGGAAAGCCTAAGATGAGCGATTCAGAAGACGATTTTCATGAGACAAGTGATGAGGACATTTCACCTGAGGAATCTGAAAGTGATGAAGGTAAGATAATGATGCTACTTATGTTTTTTGTCGTATTTCTATTTCTGACTGATTTATGAGCACAATAACTGATTAAGTTGGGTTGGTGATCGAATGGAATGTAGATCTAGACAAGTAAATTGCATATTAGATAATGATCTAGAGGATCCTTTCTTGTAAAGTAGAGTGAAAATAATGTCCAAATGAAGATTTTATGTAGAGCTGAGGTAATAACTGTGCTAATGTCACACACATGGTTCCTAAAATGTGACCAGATCTAGCTCAGATGTTAATCTAGATTTTGTCAAGGCAAAGAAATATCTAGATCTAAATAATTCCACAGATTCATCACACACTGATTCCGATACTGATGCTGATACAGATGCTGATGAAAATGGGGATGTCCACTTCGGTGTTTGGGCCTCCATTATGGGAGAAGATGCTGGGCCTCCTCCAGTACACTTCACTGCAGTTCCAGATCCTAAAGTAAGAATTCCACATACAGCCACACCCTTGGAATATTTTCAGGTATTTTTTCCTGATAATTTCATTGATGTTATGGTGGAGGAAACAAACCGATATTCAGATCAGTGGATCGAAGCTCATCAAGACTACTTGCGTGGCAAAATCAAACAACTCACCACCCTCCACAACATGAGTATGCTGCAGCATCTTCTGTGTGTAAGCTTGTCAAAATTGGCAACAAACTGAGATGAATGTGTGTATGCCATAATGACAAGAATAGAAAAAAGTGTGTGGCAGTGGGAAAGTTGTCAGGTGACACTGTGCGTGGAGTGCTTTGTGCCCTACCACAATGCTAGAAACATAAAGTGTGATGGTAAGTCTGCTATTTTTTTTTTTTTTTTTTTGCTTTGTTTACAAGTTTTTTTTGTTACTTCAAAGTGTTTTTATAAGTTTGCATGCTTATTTTGTTGTGTTTATGCTCTCATACATAAAGTAAAAAAAAATTCATTCAACTGAAAAAAAAAAATAAGTTGTTCTCTCCCCTTGAACATCCCATAATTTCACACAAAATACTTTATTTTTAGCATAAATGTGTAGCCAAGAATCTTCTCTTTCAGAAAATGTATAACTTTATATCATTATTTCCAGTATTTTTTTTTAGATATTATATAGCTGTATTTAGAGACCTTATAACTTCTTTCTTGGACACTATTTTTACATCCCATTTTCAATTATGCCCCTGATTTCAAGTGAGCAGCCAAGTGGTCAAGTATCGTGTTACATTACTTGGAAGTTTTTTGTTTTTCTTTTAGGTTTTTAGTTTGGAATTAAACAGATTTGGGATCTGTCTGTCTGTCCATCTGTCTATCTTTCTGTCTGCATATAACTATCCATCCACCCACCTACCCACCCATCAATTTATCTATCTATCTGTCTGTCAGTCTGCCTGCCTGCCTATCTGTCTGTCTGTCTATCTATCTATCTGTCTGTATGTCTGTCTGTCTGTCTCTCTGCCTTTTCTTTACGATATTTTGTCAAAAGCATTGTGAAATGAAGGATATTTTTTACAGATTTAAGGAAAATAAAACATACAAACAGACAAGAAAAAAAAATAATAATACATAGTTTTAATAGAGTTTAAAGATTGTCTTTTTCAGTTACGGAGAACGGTGATGTCGATATTGTTACAGCAAAATGCACACATGGTGTTTGTTTGATTGTTTGTATTAGGTTTTAACAGCACATCAGCGCGATTACACTTTACAGCTATTTACACGTCAAAAAGAAGAGAGGAAAAAAAGCCAGACAGAGGACTGGAACAAGGAGAGGGAAAAGAGATGTCTCCTCTGGAATGTCGAAGATGGTATTTCATGGGAGACACCCCACTGATGGCTACCAGCGCCTGCAGGTGTGAGCAGAGAGCCTGCTTTAAAACCCCGGGCCACGCAGGTGTATCTATTGTACATTTTCCTTCGTTACAGTCCGGTCATTTGTATGTTTTATATTGACGTCACAGTCCAATGCCAACATAGTATCTGTAACATGTGAGATGTATCTGTGTTCTATTACGTTTATTTACATATACATAATAAACACTAAATACTACTTTTCCTTGGAAATGAATCCTTTCAAATGTAAGAAAATAATGTAATCTTGGCTTTAAGTGTGTGCCTATTACGGTCAGAACAATTCTTTTTCAACTTAAATGATAATAACAAAGACAATAATAATGATAATAAAAATATAACCTTTTTTCTTATCATATTTTTTTGTTTTTGTTTTTTTGTTTTTAGATGTGCAATTACTATTTCTGTAGCTCTACTTGTATAGAAATTTGAAGATCATGAATAATTTGCGCAGATAACGGCGTTCCGCCCACTCTTCATCCTATTTTTCACTGTCATGGATTCTTTCACGTATGACGGAAGAAATATATTCGCCCTTATTATCTGAGAGGGCTAGATGTCAGACTTCTATACCCCTCTCCCCAAAAGGCACCGTCTATTTGGACCATTGGTGCAGCTAGACCTGGAGTCTATTTGGGGTTATTGATGCATGTCTTTCTCTCTGTCTGTGAGTAGGAACGTTGTTGTATCCAGTTAGTTATTTAAGGGGGGGTGGGGGGTGGCTGGAGGTGATTTTCTAAACACATCAGTGGGCACCCTTTTAATCATTACCACTGGATTCAGCATGTCTAAATTGGGGGATAAGTGAATAAAAATTTGACATTTTTTTATAGTTATCATGGAAACGGCGGCCATCTTGAATTTCCCAGTTCAAAATCTGCCAAATTCAAAAGCTATTTCCTCCCTCAGGAATTATCGTACGTTTTTGGTATTTGCTGTGCACATTTTGAGACATCTGCCCTGTCATGAAATAGAGAGCTTTTTTTTTTTATATCTGCTGTATATTATTTTATAAAAATTTATGACATATATAGGACAATTCATTTTTCTACTAATATTGACCCCCCCCCCCCCCTCGAACAGCTGTTTTTAAGAAAACTAAGAAACTTTTTCCAAATATATCTTTATTTGTTTTATTGTATACCTACAGACATGATTTGTGGCAAAGCAGTTTTAGATTGGTTCATAAATAATCTCTGTCTCTCTCATTTCATGTTCTTGTTGATCTAGGCCATCTGAGTTGATAACCAGTGAATTGGTGAATTTGCCCATCCCTACCCTCTATTTCCTGGTTATATTTCTTCACTAGGGGAGTTCCTGGCCCACCAAGGGTTCATAAGTAACTGGAAACCTTTTAACAGCGAGCTATCCCATAATATATGCTATCCTCAGCAAGAGAGAGAGAGAGAGAGTTGTTTAAAAGATGTAAACTTCCTCCTTTGGTATCTTAGATAATTTGATTTGAAGACGAAAGTGTTATATATAATATAAAAAAGGTATATGTACGCTCTTGTTTCTTTCGATTGATGTAAATTTTATAACACTTTTTTTTTTCCTTTTTGGTCATCAATAAACGTTTTTTTGTTTTTTTTTCGGGTGAGCATTGCGCGTTTCCGGTGCAGCCGGCGTCTTTTTTTCTAAAAATTATTTTTAATTCTCTTCAAGGGAAAATTGAACGTTTTTACCTTGGTGTAACTTTTAAATGGAAAAAAATATTCCGAGAATGTTTCGAGACTTTTTTCTTTTTATTGTGTGATTAAATTATAAAAAAAGAAACATGCCCAAAATGATCAAAGTAAGTTGAAATTTAGATCTGAATTAAATTAAAGTGCAAGCAGTTCTATGTATTTAGTTTACCATTATTATAAATCAGAACCATTCTGTGCGATTTAAAGAAAAAAAGTCGTCACGCACTATAAGTCTTTCAACCTCCTGATGATATTATCCCGACAGTTTCTTGTTTAAAAAAAGAAAAGAATATCTTGTCTCAAAAATTCCTGTCTTAACTTTTGAAAAAAAAAAAAAAAAAAAACTACCACTAGTAATAAACCCAGCCTTTAAAAAATCCTGTCTTCACTTTTGGAGAGAAAAAGTGCTAAACGGTCTTTCCACGAGGGTCTGAGGGTGTCATTGCGTTGTTTTGGTCACTTGTGGGTCCCTTACTATTTATCACTAGGGTCCCCATCTCCTACTCTACCTTTCCCTACTCTGTCTACACAGGGATGAGCCTTTCAGCCTTTATTTCCTGTTTTCCTGGTTTGCTTCACACCATTTAATTAACAATATTTATTTGGACAACGTTTATTATATTTATCTTAGATATAATACTGGGGAATTCCTAGGTCGAATCCAGGCACTGATTTTCTAACAAAGCATTTCAGCTGTTGCTCTTGGCGGACGATTTATGCAGTGGTTTCTCATCTTTGCTTGTGCTTTGTTTTCTTTCCAAACGAACTTGAAGGCGAAAATCCAGCACTCTAATTTTTGCTTTTCTTTTTTGTTCCTAACATTTTTAGTACCTTTTAGTGACACTATGTCTCGACAGGCATTGAATTACACTACGGCAATGCGGCTATTTGCCTCAATGCCCTCGTAAAATGCCGTAATGCCCTCGATTTTTGGGGCTCCATTGCGGCACTTTTTGCCTGCCC
>JBCAUA010084649.1:0-10665 GCA_038406235.1 Peronia verruculata | reverse complement strand
AAAAAGAAAGAAAGAAAAAAAGAAAGAAAGAAAGAAAGAAAGAAAGAAAGAAAGAAAGAAAGAAAGAAAGAAAGAAACTAAACAAGACAAACTAACTTGCATTATAAAGTTTGCCAGAAGTGCATTTGCTTTACAATGTTGATAAAATGTAATCTACGACTTTGAATTACAGTGTTAGTAAAAAGTTACCTGTAATGTTGATGACAAGACAGGCGCAAAAACATCAACAGACGTTTTGCCTGCAATAATAACAAGCGTTGCTTACCTTGCTCCACGTAAAAACGCTTCCTCTGTTGACGATGGTGGTGCCTTGCTCCTGAAGGAAGATTTGCTTTTAGCATCTGAAAATAGAAACAACAGTAATTGGAAAAAAAGACAAAACAAAATAAATATTAATCTAAATCGCCACCTGACATATTGATCATGTAATACATGTACACCTGTTCTCACACAACCGGTGCTTTATTAGTTACAGTATAGGTATATTGCATTGTGTTTCATGCCAAACCATGGGAGAACTGCAGATCCGTGGGATAGTTTAAATAAAATATCGGGTGACTTAAATGACACATCTTAAATATTCTTGAACAATCACAGAATTACTAGGCAAAATCTTCGTATCAGGAAAAACTAAATGAACAAAACACAAGAAAATAAAAACTGGTTTTTATATTTTGCATTTCCCTCTTATTTAACTCAAATTATTTCTTTTGAGATTAACTGACAAAAACATAAGGCGGACTTGGCATGTTTAGGTTTTTAGAGGACAACGACTTTCACAAATGGGGAGCACGACTTATCAAAAACACACAAAAGAAAAAAAAAAAAGAAAAGAAAAGAAACGAGAACAGCAACAGGAAACTTTAAAGTCAATATAACACTGCACTTGCCAAGAGTTTAACAGAATTTATTCAATATATAGTTATTTTTTGAACATATGAATACGTCTGTCTATGGACAATCAAAATGTTCCTGATTTTCACGGTGATCAGTTAAGATCTGCCTTCTTAACTTTTTTTTTTTTTCCAGGAGTGGTTTATAGCAGATCAGTTTTTGGACAGGTGTAAATTATCTTAAATGTTAACAGGTAAAACTGTATGACATGTTCTTACCTGTGATGACACTTTTGGTTACGCTCTTGGTCACACTTTTATTTGTCGGGATCACCTCTACCTTCGTTGAGATTCTGGAGAAATATGAATCATTGCCTTGCTCATTAAAGTCGCGTCAAGCTTTTAGAATCAACTCACTCACAAATAAATAACATAAATAGGAAATAAATACTTTGACGTACAATCATGTAACAAAGGTCACGATTTGTTTAATAATATATGTTTATTTAATAATAACGCAGTGAAAAGTCAAAATTTTATCAATGAACCCGGAAAGCTTTGCGTATATATTGGAGACTACCCTCCGGCTCTACATGCAAGATCTACCTTTTTCATCAGAGGGTCGTGATTTACAAGACTGATTCCCTATGACTTTTATCATATAGGATTCGAGAAATCTGATAGTCAGCTGGTAAAAAGATAACACAGAGGTGAATATTGAAGGCGAATCTACTAATTTGCTCTCTTTAACAGGTTTATTTTATCAAGACCGACTGAGAAACAAACAACATTGCCCTTTTATCCTCATGACCTTATTTCATGTGAGATTAGAAATGTGATTTATTGAGTGTATAACACCCCTCATATGAGTTAATGTATGGCTAGCTCTCCTTGCATGACTGGCTTTTTGTACACTAGGTTATTGATATTATTTTATTTTCCACACACCTTACATCCTGCGTGTGTGTGTGTGCGTGTGCGTGTGCATTAGAAACGTATTATTAATCCGTAGAAATGATACGACATATAGCTGCCCTTTCACCATTTTGCATTCGTAGGCCTTTGTTTTGTTTAATTTTGCTTTTTTTTTTTTTTTTGTTTGTTTTTTTTTTTCAATTTTATAGACCTATTTCTTACAATAAATTTATGTTTAATTAACTGAAATCATATCTCGGGCATTAAAGCTTATCTTTCTGGAAAAAAACAACAACAACAACAACAAAAGAACTGTAGACACCGTATCTATAGGCACATAAGGAGCTTAATGATACCTGGCTTTTTGTCTGGCTGTCTCTGACTTTCCGGCCTCGGTTTGGTCTGGCTCCACCGGCTTCTCGGGGAACTCTGAGAACTGCACAGTGGAGGCGGCGCCAAACCTGCGTGATGTGATGGCGCTGAGAGCCTTGAGTGAAGACTGCTCGGAAGATCTAGTGGTCGCCGAGCCCATGGACGAAGGAAGACCGTAGCTTTGGCTGTCTGTAGAGGATATAATTATTTCATCGTTGCAAAATTTACGTTCTCTATACGTCGTTCAACCTCCTGATGGAGGTCATCTCGATAGCGAAATGAGGGAGTAGAAGAAGAGGTGACGGGGAAAGATATCAAGGAGGAGAGGAAACCTAAAAGTTGAAAGACGGAAGAAAGAGCGAGATTGTGAAGATAAATGGCACAGCTTTTCACATTTTGGTTTGGTCGTATTTTAGTATTTCTACCCAAGAGTCAAAGGCTTAGAGCTTATTTCTTCAATAGCAGCACGCAAGGCAAGAGCCACCAGCACTAACAGCACGGCCCCTACCCCTTCAGTCCCACCTGTGGGAGGGGCTTCCTCCCGCGGATTGGCCTCACCAGTCACCTCCGGACTCACCGAGTCAGCTCAACAACTAGTTTAATGTCGTGGTCATCTTTGGCAAGGAAGGACGAACATTTCTTTAATATCAGAATTTCTTTTGTGCATGTTTCACATAATCGTGGTAACTCTTTGTATCCCCGTATTATATGTGTACTAGATTACTACCCTAATTCAGCCACACACACTGCTCAATTAATCTGACTTCAATGTTGACTACTTGTAGACCAATGACATATTTCATATAATGCCCTCCTTGTGATATCATAATGAAGTGACAGTGAGCAAAGCCTTTGTGAATTGAGCACCACAAACCGTTCGTGATTTCTGAGTCCCAGATGGACACTTTACACAGATACGAGCGTTCTTTATACTCAGATAGACTTATTATATAATGAATGATATGTCTGAAAAGTCAGTTAAACGGTATTAACAGTACTAAGTTGAGTACCATTATATGTACCTACCGTAGTAGACTCGAGTGGGTAGAGAGAGAGCACGACTACCGGGTCTTTGGTATCGATACAAGGCACTGTAATGAAGTTCTCCCCAGATGTCATCGTAGTCATAAATGTCATGGCCGCTGTTGTCACCGCTCACACTGGAGACAGAGAAATGCCAAGGCTAACAACTGTGTTTGTTTGTTTGTTTTTCTTAAGCGTCGGAAAAGTGTTCCTGTTGGCAGTGTTAAGCGACCTGGCAAGGACCGTAAAACACCCAGCTAAGTAATCTTTTTCCATGGGATTAATTCAAAGGGTTAAGTATCCAGAATTCCTTCGATCTGTCTGTCCTTTGTCTGCCCCTCTGGAGATAACTACCCCGGAGGAAACTGAAAGACGTAACATAACAAACGAAGTCTACCTCTCTTTCTGTCTTTCAGTTCTGTTGACCAGTCGGTTGGTCTGTTTTTATCCTTCACATCGTATGATTCCAATGCCCTCGTGTTGCTATATTCACGCTGCTTACAAAATAACAACAACAGATAGGAAGAAATTAAAACAGTAGCAAAATCACAACCACTCTCTTTTGTATTTTGCTTTGTTTGTTTTATATTATTTTATTATTATTATTGTCATTATTTTAACTATAAAAGTTCAAATAGACTGTTTAGAAGGACAGGAGAGCTATATGGAACAGAGAGTCCGTGGAGAACAGAAAATAAGACTGTCCCGAAAAAGTCAAGAAGGTTGATGTCAGAATGTGTGCGATGTGACCACAAGGCGATTGCAGTGTTTCTTGGCCTGATGATTTAGGTTATAATAAACTATAGTAATAGACCAGAGCACAGCCATTTGTTGACTAGAAAGTTCCATAGACCTCGGAGGCATCGACATAGAGCTGACCTGAGGCTGGAGATGTAGCTTTCAGTGGCCCGGCTGTAGCCTCGTATATTTCTACTGCTGCCTCTGCTGGCTGACTGCCTTTCAATCTCTAGAGGTCGAAGGAGAAGCTTGACAAGCTTCAGCTCCCTGAACAGTTGTGTCCTGAAACAAAATGTGGAACCGATTGAAAAGAAAAGCAGAAAGCACAGCTGCCAAGAGGAGTAATTTATGTAAAGGTGTGCCATTATCGGTAGAATGACATGAGTTTTTATTATTACTCCGTCATGTGGGAATTTAATTTGTCCATATTCAGTGAGAAAGAGACGATGTAACTGATAGCATACCTATCATAATTCACAAAGAGAGTTCGTCGTAAAATAAAAAGGTGAATATAAGATTTTTTAATTGTTTAAAAAATTTTAATTCTTATTTCATTTTATTATTATTATTATTATTATTATTATTATTTTAACATAAAAGGATAAAAGGCTCTCTCTTTTTCTTTTAAATAATTCATACATAATAATATATAATATCACATTAAGATAGATATGACGTAATGTTTAGGGTTACCTGAGAAACAGAGGTAGTCTTTCCTCACGTGCCCATTCCAGCATCTTCTCCCGTTCAGCGTCTGTGGGACCATATTGCAGGGAGGGGCTGATGGTGGGCAGGGAGCCCAACAACTCTGGTCTGAGGCCCTCGACTTCATCAAAGGCACCTGTGAGTCGGTTGTACACCAGCGCTTGGGGAAACACCTAAGAAAGAAAGTCGGTGCCGTGAGATGTGTATGAGGTCCTGGTAAAGCCAGTCACATGATGAAATTGTTCACTTTTAGGTCAAAAATCCATGCTTAAAAACTGAAATTGCTATGCATTTTAATGTTTTTGCTACCTAAAGAAGCTTTCCCCGATTAAATATGATTTTTTTTCTTAATGTTGGGAAGCCTGAAGATAATTCTAGAAAATTATTTTTCAAAGGGTTTATTTGTTTGTTTTGTTTGCTCTGTTTCCTTTTGTTTGTTTGTTTTTTGTTTTGTTTTGTTTTCGTGTTTGATGTTCGTTTGTTTGTTTTTGACAACCATTTATAATCTTATAGGTCTCTCCCCGATACCTTAGATAGAAAGAGAGAGAAAGACAGACAGTGAGAGAGAGAGAGAGGGGGGGAGGGGAGTGGGACCAGGGAGAGGTCAGGAAGAGAGGGAGAGTTCATTTCTTGGAGAGAGTCCTTTTTATGGCCACAGTGAAAAAAAATTTTTCCCAGATTCTCATCAAAGGCTATGTTGTGCATTAATCTGTACAGACCTGTCTATACATGTCGTTCAGGGTCTGAACTTACAACCTGAATGATCGCCCTAGTGGTAAATGCTCGAAATCAGTATTTCCATGGTGACATTGATTCAAGCTTAAGAAATGATAATTCATCTGTGTAAATAATAGCATGAGTACTGTGTTACTGCAGTGGATAATGTTTGAAAATAGTCTCCAGTGCAAAGTACGATGAGCGGGTCTATGACACTAAACTTGTACGCTTAAATCATCGAAAAGTGAGAGACCCTGCATGTATTGTCATATGTATTTTCTTTTCCTTTTCTTCTGAGCCTGCAGTTGCTCACCATGCCTAGTCATGGTTGGGCATGGAAAACACAATAAGGCCCATCATTTGCCGGGCGATAGTTGGGAATGAATGTGTGCGTGCCTGAACCATGAAGTACGCGGCGGCGGGGAGGAACGCCATTCTCCTCCCGCCGCTCCCAAATGAACAGATACTTTTAACATATAATTGTTCCACTTTGTAATTTCAATTCGGTTTGTTTTTTTTTTTCCCCATGCTCTCATCTAGAGGAAGGTGGGCGGAGACAATTTAACAGTAAAACATTGAAGGCTTCGAGCCCATTTTTTATCTTTCAGCAGTCCTTTTAATTTTCTCCCCAGGACATCTATGTGATGCTGACAAAGGGATGCTGACAACCTCTGCCACGGCCCGACGTGCTTACAAGAAAATGGCCGAGATAATCTTAATCAGAAAGACTGAAAGGCCTATTGAAAAGGCTGAAGCTATTTTGAGCAAAAAATGTATGCGTAACTGCCTTAGTACCTTTCATTTCATTTTATATATATATTATAACAACACAAGATGAGAGAGAGAGAGAGAGAGATGGGGGAGAAGTAGGTGACTGCTTGGCTCACCGGTAGCGCTAGAAAGTTGTTGAAGTAGTCCAAGAAGAGATCATCGTAAGCCAGGAGATCCTCCAAGTTCTCTCCAGTAATTTCTAGAGCTGAAACAAGAAAAGCCTTCTTAGTTATCACACTGGTGTCTTATCTGATACCGACAGTAAAAACTAGTCAATTATATCGGGTGGGTGAAACAGACCAGTGGCAAGTTAGGTAAACAAGACAATGGTGTGTTGCAAGTGTTGATAAGAAAAATAAATTAAATAGAATCGATATACCCCATTCCGTGCCAAATGTTAATCCAGTAATTGACATGTTATGGCATATGTAAGGCTATCTAGAGTTTGATATGGTTATGTTGATACAGATTTCATTCCAATAATCTGAGTATCGCATACAGTGATCTCTATGGTAGGTGGCAGATGAATATTATATGGTGAAGTTTGGCCATAATTGTATAGACAAGGGGACTGGCTTATTTTTTGCCTTATTTCTGATAGGTTCAGGCAACACTGAGCAACATGGAGGTATGAAAATATGAAGGAAGCGAAGAAAATGTAGGATAATTTCATTTGGAGACTTTAGTATGTACAATAGGATATTAATTGATTGATGATATGTAAGAGAGAAAAAAAAAATGGCGATTAGGTTTGTCTCTCTCCTGCTGCAGGCCACCTAGAGGTAAGGATATGATGGCTCTGTTTTGAAATTAACTGGATACATTAGAACAAATATTTATATGAAAACTAAATATAAGGAAAGATCTCGGTGGAACGTGACATCCAAGGAGGGCAGTGGTAGATGGATAAGGCGTTTGCCTCTCATAAAACGTCGCAGGTTCGAATCCTACCAAGAGATGAGAACAAATAGAATCGGTTTTTGGGGTGATTCAACGGTCCCCTGGCTTCTAAGATAGGAACGCTTGATGTCTAGCCTTCTTGGGTAACATCGCATATATTTCAGAGCCTGTGTTCAATATGCACGCTAACAAACTCTCTGCAGTTTAAACTCGGATGAAAAGAAGGCGCAGAAGCCGCTATACAAAACTTAGAAAACAAACAAACCAACTAAAAAAATCCTTCATGTTTTACTCAATTTTTTTTTTCTTTTTGATCAATTTAGGCAAGCATGTAAAGGCGAGAGAAACATCACTACGTAGAAAATGAAGATCTGGTTAGGTTTAAAATCAATCCAAGAATGACAAATTTAAAGATAGTTGGACTTTCTTATTTTTTAGATCCAATTAGAGAACCGCTGAAAATTTGCTCGGTAGCGGGAAGGCTTTATTTTAAAATATATTTCGTTTTTGTAATGCCCTAATTTAGTGTATCAACTTATGATTCACAAGTGATTTGGTATTCATGGGCTGTCGCTAATACCTTTATGAAGGCTTCTACTGCGATCTTCCAGACTGACACAAAGAAAATCTCACGTCATTAGTCGATATAACTTCTTTCTTGCAAACCAAGGTAAATAATGATTTTGTGTACTAAACTAAAAACTCCGGGAGGTCTCTGCAAATAATTCATCATTGGGAGTTAATAGTGATGTCTTTCACTGTAATATAATAAGACGAACATTAATTGAATTGCTCAAAATAATTTATTTATCAGAATCACAGTATAGAAACATAACAAATTTATGTACCTGGGCCAAATATATTAACACAGACAGCAAAAACTAAACTTGCGATTGCAGAGAATCGTAGAGAGGACAATACATAATCAGATTTTTTAAAAAACAACAACAACAACAGAATCACTCACAAAAACTGAAGTCCTCAGGCTCTTTAAGTTCGGCGGCCTTGTAAGAGTAAAGAGTACTCAGCATAACTTTGTCATAGACTCTTCACACTTGTGTATCCGTTAAAAAGACGCAGGTTTGTAACTTGATTTTTTATGTAATCATAACAATTGTTTAATCTGTAGGGAATTTGTTTTTCCAAAATCATCCATAAAGAAACATTCCAGTGGAAACTGCCTACACGCCTTGACACACAATTCACAAAGGCAAAGACTTGGCTGAGCACGAAATGATTTCATCCGTTGGTTAACGTTCCTCACACTCCATTTCCCGCACGATTCATGTCAATGATTGTATGGTAAAGCCTCTGTAGCCATGTTAATTACCACATTATCAACTACGGACGAGGCTGCCTTAATACCTTTATTAATAAGCAGTGGAATCATTAGAGCTTCATTTATTAGAAGCGGGTCAATACCTGAACATGCCATGAAATCTATACAAATTAAAAATTGACGTAAGAGTGTGCTACATTATCACCACTGTCACCAGAGATCATGTGCAATATGGAAATTACAGCACAGGCATGAGGCGAAAAAGAAAAGAAATCCTCTACCCAACAAAAGCAGTCACGATTGAATCAGCTGAAATGAAGCATTTAGCTGGAAACAAACCTAAGAGTGAATTTAGATGTTTAGATTTATTTTTTACTTCTCGACAGCAGTTCCAAACACTGATAATCCTCCGAAGTCTGACCGTAATATCATTCACACAATCGAAAAAGAACATTATAACATTCTTCTCTTTTCTCTGGACCAACAAGCAGTTGAATCCAGATTTGGGCGTTTCACCTAAACACATGTTTTAAAACAGCCAACAGATCACTGACGTTATTGTTTTGTAGTGGAATTAATGCCTGGCATTTTGCTCCCATACCCCGCTGTTTCTGAGCCCCGAGATCACTTATCATCAACACTGAGAAACCTGGTATTCCTATGGCTTCTCTTACTTAACATTTGAATCTCCGGATTAACTCTTAAGTTCGCCATTTCCCTCAAGAATAAACAGCACACACAGCACAAGAAACAAAACAAAAAAGTGATTGATGATGCGGAAGAAACACAATGGTTCTAACAGTGTCACCAGGCACCCGCGGCCCCAACACGGAACCCCAAATACCCACACTACAGCCGAAGCAATTCAGTGATCCGTCTCTGACTGAGTCCTTGCGGAGAGCAACAATAAGAAAGCTCAGGCTTTGGGCGATTGCGAATATGTATTTTGATTTAATTATCTGGTTGCTGGCGCAGTCTTAAGGGAAATGTTATCTGAAATGGCTGCATTAACGACACACCTATCGATCTAGCTGTACATAAAACGGGCATTCATGAAAATGCCAAGTAACATCAACTTCGGGTGTACCCACGGACAAGCCCGCTCTGCCATTGCCAACAAACGCGCCGACTGAAAAAGAAAAGACTGGAAGAAAGTCGTATTTAGGTTTTTCTCCAGGAAAACTGTTCTGCCATGAGGCCCAGAGAAAGACTGCATACATACCGGTCAGGGAAGATCAAGTAAATGAAAATTAAATTCCAAAGTAATGGAATTCATAGAAATATACAAATTTGTTAATGTGATGAACATACTATTGTCATATTCCTCAAAAACAATGCCTTTCAGACGTGCTCTTTCTCTGCTAAAAATTACTTCCTCGATCTACAGATTATTTATCAACGAGCACAAAGCCAGACTGGGGAAAAAATCTTTGAGATCAGAGGAAACATTCATAGACAATCTGGTCACTCTTATTGTATTGTTAAAGGGTAAACTATTTCTTGGTGTAAAGGTTTTCATATATTGATTTTAAACATTTCCCCAATTTCCAGAGTAATTTGTATTTCTAGATGAAAGAAAAGCCTTTTGCAGAACGCGTGTTTCGCGTTTTCCCTTGAAATTTGCAAGCTTCTTTCGAGTGCTATGGTTTGTGTAAAATAAAATCCAAAAGATGTTCTCAATTGAGAGATATTGCAGGGAAAACAACAATTCATTTTTGTCGCAAAAGTGCCTGCAAAAGGCATCTGAAGATCTTGGAAATCGATCTCAGCAGATGGGTAATCATGGCTTCTGAGCACAGGGCTACAAGTCAGTATGTGCAGCGCGGACAGTTTGAGGTAACGCCTCGCAAAAAGGCAAACAAGAAAGCCTACAAGCCCACCAGGATATCACATTATCAGCATCTGAGACTACCAACAGTAGAGTACAACAACAGACCTCTCGACTTGAAATGCAGATAAGCTCATCTGTCGGCCAAAACTGCAGTGGGACTCATTTATTTTTATTCTCTGATCGTTAGAAAAAAAAAATGTTAATTCCGTCTAAAAGGACACTTTTCCAGAAGTGCAAAAAGCACCATTTTTTTTTTTTTTTTTGAACAGCACGTTTTTACTCTCGCGGGAAAGGCTTCCATTTGACCACTAAGGTAAAACGTTCATGACAATAATTCACGGGGGCAACAGTAAGAAAAAACGCCTATGGACTCGGAAAGAACTTGGCTGCCGCACTAGAACCCGCGAGTTAAAGTGGTTCGAAAGTAGCTGCGGAAGTGTTGGCATAGAGCACTTGGACAGGGCCTGAAAGCTTTCACTCAACCTATTGTCCTCAAGTAATAAACCAATAACCCTCTGTGTCAGGCTTGTCCTTGATCGATACCTTATCAATATTGTGATAATAACCCCCGCCCTTTACAC
>JBCAUA010084648.1:0-24422 GCA_038406235.1 Peronia verruculata | reverse complement strand
GTTCTGTAAAGCGCTTCGAGCCCTACGGGGGTGAGGCGCTATATAAATGCCCTTTATTATTATTATTATTATTACTTTTTGTCTGATTATTAAGGTCTTTCCTTGCTTTTGTACTACTTCTAGTGTTTGGTAAGCTCTGTGCTTGGTGTTACTGCTGACATAGTCAAGGAGAGTTTTTGTCTACTATAATTAACTCTGACTGAAAATGTATGCTGTTCTTGGTTGATCCATTTATACTAGCTCTGCATACAATGCCAGTGAAAACTTACAGCAGTTTACACTGAGCACTACAAAGAAGTATAAAATAGGAGTGGAACATCCATATCATTACCACA
Organism: Peronia verruculata; assembly: GCA_038406235.1. Classification (NCBI taxonomy): domain Eukaryota; kingdom Metazoa; phylum Mollusca; class Gastropoda; order Systellommatophora; family Onchidiidae; genus Peronia; species Peronia verruculata. The sequence goes on along the minus strand of JBCAUA010084648.1, from coordinate 24,087 downwards.
TTCATGGTTACCCATTTAAATCTCATTTAAGTTTACATCATGGACCATACGTTTTTACATTTTCGGTTGATCCAGAATTTATATTTTTCAAGTGTGCCGGCTTCTTGGTTTCTAATTTATAACATCTGCTGTACGCCAGTCATCATGAATGGGTTAGGACTTAGACTGCTATTTCTTTAAGGTGTGTTTAATAACTTATAAGTATCCCACAGTCAGAGAAGTCTTTATTGACACTTTTGTGATTTAGTACCTTTTGACCAGCTTCTCTAAATTTATTCGATTGATGCAGAAAAACAAAGTTTTGGTTTCTCTATGCCTTTCAACTGCCATGGGGGTGGTTATCTCTGAAAGAGAAACAACATATAAAGATGCACCGTGTTATATATAAGCTACTATTATGCCCTCTTTTGATTAATGAAATCAAAAGGAAAGCAACCAAATACTGGAAAATCATCAAAGCTCTACATAACTGCAGTGCTCTTTATACATGTGTGCTGATATTCTTTCTCTCTTCCTTAATATTTCTACTATTTTGTTTTTTTCAAATTTATTCTCGACAGAAAAAGTATTGCAAAGATACTTGATGTATCGTTTTATTAGTTTTTAAATCACTATATAAGATTAATTTCCTTTGCAACTCTTCTTTCTTTCTTACTGAACATAAAAATATTTTAATGCAAATAAAACTGTGTCTAATGATCGATATTTCCCGTCACCAACTTGGTCTTTGGACTGTAATTTACAGGCCCAACCTGTCGTCCTGACCAGTTTCAATGCAACAGTGGAGAATGTATCGACAGTAGGAGTAAATGTGATGGTAGACGTGATTGCCGTGATGGGTCAGATGAAGTGGACTGTCGTAAGTATTTATTGTGTATAAATATATATTAATGTGACTTGTCATTTTGTTTTTCTTCCTATTAGTGTTCTGCCGTATTAAAAACAATAACTGTCATCATCATGATGCATGCTGATTACTACAACTAGAATATTTTCAGATATGCACTGATGGAAATAGTCAATTTTATATTCATCTCTACTTTGTTCAGTTGTATTGATACTTGTGTGTGTTTTTTGTTTATGTTTTTCTTAATTCGTGAATGAGATTGATGAACTCCTTTTTCATATGCTGCTCATGCATGTGAGATTTTATCTCCATCGTATTTCACACTCAGAATAATGTCTCATTTAAATCAGGATCATTTGTAATGCCCAGTGCTGGAACTTTTCTCATGTTATTTGACACAAGATTTAATTTTACTTTCGTCCCACAAAATTCTTTTATTCCATTTCATTTAAATCCTGGAAACATTGATTTTCCTGTATCTTCTGAGAAGAGCTTTTGCTGGGAAGTTGTTTTATTTGGAAATCGGGAATATAGAGGGGTGGTCATTGGTAGTCAACTTTAAATGATGAGGTGAAATGAAAGGTTTGGATCACAAAACACTGTAAGCACCTTTTTCAAAATATCAAAGATAAATGAATTTAGTTATAGCTTTTTGAGAATTATATGACCTGATTGAAACAGTACTTGGCAAAATGACCTATGGCCAACAATAACAAATCACTCAAGTTTTTAATTGGGAAAAAAACTCATGTTTTATCAAAACAAGGAAATAAGACATTTTAGGTCAAAGTTTTCAAATAATTTGAGGCAAAGCTGTTATTCAGTGTTTTGTCAGTATAAACAGTTTTACTCATAGCTGTGTAAACTTGTATAATTTTGCCAGTTTGCTATATCCTTTTTACTCTTGTGCCCAGAGCTCTATCATTGCTCCTGCTTTACCTTCAACTACTTTCACTTTAATGTGCATGTTATATGATGTACTCAGGATACCATTGATTGTGCACCCAGAGAGAACATTTTCCATATTCTTTTTCTTTTCTGACAGAACAACTTGTAGCAAATTGTTAATTAAATTCTTTTGTTAATATGTTAAAAAGAAAAGTTCACAGGCAAAATATGTTAAAAAGAAACATTCACAGAAGATTTGAGACAAATTTAAAGTAAAGAAAAGTTTGAAAATGCTACAAGAGTACAAAAGGTTTGATTATTATTATTTTTTTGGACAATATTATTGTTATCTTGTATTTAATCTATCTTAAGTTATCCATTGGTGTGGATATGTATCTCATTTTTATATACACTGATTTCATCTTTTTTGTTTTACTTAGTCAGTTGAATTTTTCATGTTCAAGATATAGTATTCAAGGAGATAAATTTTAGAAGAAATATTGTTGTGCTTAAATAATATTATGTTCTTCAGTTAAGCTTGTATAACATGATGAACCATTTAAATGCCATCATACCATTTATCACTTTCTTGCAATGTTTTTGCATGTCTGGATCCATCATAACAAATTACATAATTTTCACTTTTCATTTTTTGTTGTTGAAATGGTGATAAATTTCATGTTTTAGTAGAAGCTGGTAAAATTTCAGGAACACTGTAGATGCTACATGCAGTCTAGTTAGGGAACACAACATTTAACTTTCAAACACACCACCATAATGTCTTTTGCTTCGGGGTTTGTTGCCCCTGCCCACATTTTCAGCTTCTCCAGCCCCTGCTCAATGCTTGCCTGGCCAGTTTCAATGTGGGTCTGGGCAGTGCATTGATGCAGGCTTCGTTTGTGATCGCCAAGTAGATTGTACCGATAGGTCAGATGAAGCAAATTGTCGTAAGTGGATTCTCAGGATTACCAGTTGCTCCTGATAATATCTCGTGCAGCATTTCTAACTTCTCTTCATGCCTTGGGAAATTCATCCAGTGCTGCTTTAGATCACATCTCAAGTGGATTCTTCATTTTTGCACAGCTTTTGTTGGCTTTCACTTGTTTCAGAAATTTGCCTTTTCATATTTTCATGGTATGAACTTACCAGAATGGTGAAAAACAAATTCACTCTATTAGTGTTCATTTACCTGCTTTGCATCTTAGTGTCATATCCCTTTACAGAATGTCAGACACAAAGAACAGAATTTTTAATGGGCCATTCTGCATTAGAACATTGCATGGGAAGTTTTCATTCCATCTATCCTTCATGTCATTTTTCAATTTTTCAATTCAAATATTGGATAATATTCACTGGAAAATCTTCACTTCTTTCACTAGAAAATGGTAAAGACTAGAAACACTGTAATATTCTGAAAACAATGGTAGAGTGACTGAGAAGTGGAGACTAGTGATTTGTTTGCACTGAACAATACCTACAATAACTCATGGTTCCAACAAAAAAAAGTTTGTGCCTTCGAATTGCCCATTTAACTATACCACTGGATCTGTTCTTATTGATATCATTATTCATACTCATCCTTATTTTAGATGTCATAGTGCGATAAAAATATAAGAATTGCTTTCACTTTCATTATATCGTGTCAAATTATACTGAAATCAATGTATTATTAGTAACAGTTGGTCACAGAATGGAGATACTCATAATAGCATCACCACATTTCCTCTTCTTTTTAGAAATTTTTGTTTTGTTTTTTAAGTAATTTTTAACATTGTTCAATTTCCAATTTTAAGAGAGCTAGTGTGCCTCTCACTTTATAAAGTTTTACATATTAACAAAGAACATTAACATGGCACTTCTTCACGTAGGGCACAGCCTCTAGATAATTTTCATACATGTTATTACCCTGACAGACTTATTGGAGATGCTAACCTAGGTTCTGTGGTTCCTGGGAAGCATCAGCATCAGTTAAATTACATGTATGTGAAATATAAAAGTGATGCTTCTTTCACTTCATGATTATTAGTATACAGTGGAATCATTCTTTTGCAGAGAAGAGCAGTCATATTGTCAATTTTAAAGTTGTTTTTAAAGTTACTTAATCGAATTATCTTGTTTTTTTTCCTTCTCATCTGGTTAGGAAATGTACTTAGAAATCCCTGTTAGTTCAGTTCAGCATTGGTATCCCTGCTACAGTGAATTTCGTACTCATCTTCTTCTATTTATGCGGTAGTGACTAGATTCTGATCGATAGAACAGAGACGTTGAAATCATTCAGCTCAAAGAAATTGCCTCTCTTGCATTTCCCTCTTGCTTTATTTTTGCTATTTTTGTGTAAGAGAAGATGGAATTGGTGATTTCATCTCATACATCATAGCGCTTATCACATTTAAAGAATATTCATAAAGATATCAACTTTCTTAGTAAGTAAAACATTCTTTAAACCATATTACCACCTTACTCTGCTTTCAGTAAGCATTAGTAATTTTTTTTTCTTTTTTTTTGTTTTAGTTCATCACAGTATCCAAATAATTGAATTTAAATTAAATTTATTTAACAATTCATAAAACTAATTTGAATACTGAAACATTCTGTCTCTGTTTATTTTACCCCCTATATTTCTGCTAATGAATGTATTATTTTCCAAAGAACACATTTAATTTTAGCATTATTTGTGATTCTTCTTTTTTTGTTAACTCAGAAATTAAAGAGGGTTTGTCATCATGTGAGAAATTAAGGAGTTCATGATAGATCTAAAGCTCTATGTAATTGAGTGACATTTTTTTTTTTTTTTCACATCATCTGGAACAACATATTAAAGTACATTAAATTCTTAGCATGACTCTTTTCCCCTATTGCCTCTCTTTACATCAAGAGTTCAAATCATTTAGTTTCATCCTGTATGAAATTTAAATAATTTTTATTCTTCCTGACAATTTTTCATTTAACACAAATTCATTATCATTATGTTAAGCATCTGATGTGACAATAGACAGATTATCATTTTGGAAACAAGAGAGAAACATTCAAACAATGTAAATAATTTTAATGGATACTTATTATCCAAAAATCACACCTAAGCTTTGGACAGCTAAAACCTACATTTTTAAATTGAACAAATAGAAGTTTATATTTGGCAACCAGTGCTTTTTGCTATTTATTTATGTAATATATATGTAAAGTGAAGAATTGCTTGTTCATGTAAAAGATGTCAGCTTTCTTGCTTATCCCAGTTGTTACCCAGTGTCTGTTTTATCCTGTGTAAAGTCAAAAGAATTTGTGGTAAATATTTGAGATATGTATAAGTCACCAATGTGATATATATTTTTGCTTGACTGTCTATTGTATATGCATTTTTGTGCTTATATATACACTACAGAGAATATTTCTTTATGAGTGATATGGACACACCCCCATGCCTGGAGTGTATACTGTGTGTGAAAAATGCATTCAAAATTATTTTCAGGCATGGTCCCCTGAACGATTATTTCACATGGAACCACAAGCCACCCACAATTGTGTTTTTAGATGTTTTGAAAAATCTATTATATGGCTGCTCATATTTTTTAAGTTACTCTATTATTAAATCTAAATGGGAAATATAAACCAATGAAAGAGGATAGAGCTAAGATTCTGACAACTCGATGCATCAGTCTGGTCCGTAAGTGGTAGATATAGACTGGGAAAACTATTTATGATATTTCCCAAAGATTCTGTAATTTTGGAAAATTAAATATTAAAGATAGACTTTCAAATGTATAAAATTACATTAGCCATATTGACAACTTTCATTTACATGGATTTTCTCATTGTATTTCATATGCATCTTCATCTCTTTCTGTTTTTAGTTCAAAGCATTATTGAATATGTACAGTTCTGTTGCTCAATGACTTGCTTTGGAATAGTTGAACCAAAATTGCTGATTCTCATGGGGTGATTTTTAACATCAGGAAGCCGTCGGCGCTGCCCAGAAGACCAGTTTCAGTGTGACACAGGCCATTGTTTAGACATGAGAAGAAGGTGCAATGGCTACCCCGATTGTCCCAATGGTTCTGATGAAAGGGACTGTCGTAAGTTGCGCTCTGGCCTAGGCCATGGTGCTCAAGTTTGACATCGTCTCTGTACTCCTAATACCAAGCAAAGTTTAACCTTTGAAGCCTCATAACATGAATATTTTTAAAATGTACAACAATTTAATTTGCACTTTTCCTTTCACCACCAGTGTGAGCTTTTCCCCTAGCACCAGTATATATATTAACCCTATCATCCCCAACCTCATTCATTGTTCTATCATATCATAGTTATTGTTGTGCAGTAATAACACATCAAACCTTACCACACTGTGACAAACTGAAGCTCAAATATTTTGGTTAAAATGGATCTCTTCAGCATTTTATAAAATAGAGAAAGACTGTCCAACCGGCAACTAAAACAACAATTTAGAAAAAAATTTTTTGAAAAAAGCAAATAACACTTATAAATAACTTCTTGATGTTAAATCGCCAAATTTTCGGACCAACTTGGTCCTTCTTCAGGGCAACAATGGATCTCTTCAGCATATTGAACATTTGTGATTTTCTCAAAATCTTCAGACCTCTAATGGTCATCAAATCACTTCTAACAGACATATCCACCTTCCTCCTGCCACACATTTCCACACAAAATGGAAGTGTGCAATCTGTGTGATATATTAATAATAGACCTTGGCAAGTAAATGTTAAATTTAATCTCAATAACAAATTTATGAAACCTGAAGGGCCCACACTGCCAGAAAAAAAAAACAATAAAAAAAAAAAATCAACTCATGCTCAACAGGCGCTTGTTAAAGAAGTAAACAAGCACAGTGTTTGTAACAATTATGACTTTGCAATTCCTGAAATAAATTTTTCAATTATAACACATTTATCATCATTTGTTATGTTAAGCATCTGATACAATAGTGTAAAGATCATCATTCTGGAAACAAGAGAGAGACATTCATCATCAGTGAAATGAAACCATCTCATCAGAAGCAAAGCTTATGTAGGTTTTACTGTGGTCTTGTGAAGCCTTAAAGGCCAAGCAATGAAAGCTTATCATGGGCTACCATTTCAAATTTTTTTTTTTTTGGAATTGGTTTTCATTAACCCTTTGAGTCTGTTCATAATACTGATATATAATTCACACTATTCACATCAAATCTGATACATATAAATGAAATTTGTTATTAATCAACGTGATGGGAAAAGACAATTAAATTCATAATCATGTATATTTATTTAGTTTTTGCTATTTTTTTAACAAAGAGGATTCCAAGATATGATATTCAGAAGTTTTTCTTTTTTAAAGTACTGTATTTCAACAATACGTTACTAGTTATGATAAATAGCACATGTGAACTGAAACAACAAATTCAAGGACAAGTGCAGCAGAAATGTTACAACTATTTTAAAAGAATAAAAGAAAAAGGATGGTTTCATTTTGCATTATGAGAAACGTCATTAAATACAATTTTCAAGAATGAATTGTACCTTGGAGAATATAAATGATAAGTCTCAAACAACAAAACTATAAACACAAGGCATTTAGAATTAAAGTCTACCAGTGTTGTCTATCGAACACATCTTCATTTGCATTATATTATAGGAATAAAGTGATTTATTACTGCTTATCAGTGTCATTACAGTGTAGGCATTAACAGATCTCTGAAAGAATATATAAACTTTTAGGAAATGATAATCAAAGCAAGTCAATAACTCCCCCTCTACACTGTTAACATCAAACCTGCTGGAGCCAATGCCAGCATGTTGAGTTTTTTTTTGACAAAATGGAGCATTAAAAGTAAGTTTTCATAAAGACTGAGATTCAGAGTCTGTTAGCCTATTAAAATCATCTAAGTGGCCTTTAAATAGGGTGTTTTATATTGTCCACAATCAACCCCTGAGTTTTCCTAAAATGTTCCTTAGTTTTTGATGGAATAAATACAGAATGTATGCATCGACCATGAATGACTTCAGAAGATAGTCTGTTTTAACCTCCATGCTGATCTTTAGACATACATCTGGAGATCTCCTGATTTAATGTCAGGATAAGATATTGTTTTAACCATCATACATTTAACCTTCGTTATAGCTCATCATCACCATAAGACTACACTCAAACCGGAGGACATTAATGAGTGTGAATGTTTCTTTAAAGAATGATAGTGGTGCTTTCTAACTCATAGACTACTTATACTACAGAGGTGCCAATCTCTCTGGCTATGAACCATTAGTCTTTTACCGTAATGTTATTTCAAATGAATGGTTAATTAAGTAATAAACTCTTCATATAAATAAAAAAAAAAAAAAAAAAATAGCAGCATATTGCTGAATTTGACTGATTCACAAATTCGAGAGATTATTCACATATCCAAGTTTGACTCTTTATAGCCTATTTGTCTAAGTGCAACTGAAAATTGTTTTGAGAGAAGTGCAATTTGACCTGTGAAAGTCAAATTGTTTTAAGTGTCAGATGTACTAAAAAGTGAATTAATTCAATGTCGATGGTCCAAATCATGTTAATTTCATGGAAAAATATGTTAAATCAATACAATTTCTGTTTTCTGAAAACAGTGCCACTGGCGCTTCAAGGGGTTAAATTTTCAGGGGTTCAATTTTGATCTGTTCTTTACTGACTTAAGATTCAAAAGAATATTATAGATACTAGGGACACAGTTGTATCATCTTTCTACCTGACTGGCACCCTATATGAAGTATAAGTGCTCTGTCTCTGACTTGACTGTTCTAATTATTGATCTAACATAGTTTGACCTAAACTCAACATGGGCTATTATATTGAGATTAATGTCATAAAATGACCATCAGTACATGGGCTGGAACATTCAGTATCAAATCTGAAGGTAACTTTTTTTTCAGGATTACACTTTCACCATGAGAAAATCAGGGAAATGGATGTTCATTTCAATTCTCCATTGAAAATTTTTTTTTTTATGGATTTCTGTATAAAATTTAACAGGTTAGAAAACTTTTTGCATGCATGTGCAGAAAGAATAAGGAAGACAATTGTTTTTGTTTTTTTGCACACAATCGGACCCACCTAAACTTTGAGATTGAGAACAATAAGCATACAACTACCTGGATCACATTTTAAAAGGATATTTCCATCCGTTTCATCTGTAGTACATAAAATCTGAACTCCTTGGTCATTGGTCTAGATTACCATTTGATTCATAATATGTATTATGATCTCCAGAACAAGAGTATCATTCCACCCATTAATCTGAACTTTTACAGTTCCATCCATATTATTCATTCTCTTCATCTCAGTGCAAGAAGTATCATCTTATCTCCCATAAGCAAATCATCCTTGAAGGAACTGCTTCTCCTGTTTCTTATTATCATTTAAACTGTTATCATGAGTGAGTATTCTTTGTTGCAAAATATGATATGGATGTAAAAGAAGACAAAATAAAACACATCAATTCATATTTTGTTTGTAATGATGAAAAATATTCCCCACAAAATCAGCTTATTTATTCCATAACGAAAGGCCTGCTTCATAAATTTAAATACATTTTAGATATATCCACCATTACATTCACAATATTTGAACTCAAGAAATTTTGCCTAGTATTGTTTTTGCCTGCCTTAATTTTGCTGTGAATTTTATTGCTTGTTTTGTTACCATTACATATTGATGTGTTTTAATACTTGTTGTCATAACATCACACTTGTTTATGTACAGTTTTGTATCACCCTCTCTCTCACTGATAACAGTTGCAAACAATTTTGATGTCTGTTTTGATTTATTGGTTGAAGTGTTTGGAATTTGTCCAGCTGAATATTTGAAAACATCATTTTTTTTGTTTGGAAGGCAGGGTGTGGGGGGGGGGGGGGGGGGGGGAACAAGTGAAATCCTCTTATTTTTACTACATCCATAAAATACCCATTTTTGCCATGACATTGTATACTTTCATTACGTAAGTCATTATTTATAAAAATCAAGCTCCCCTGCCTTCTCTCTCTCTCTCTCTCTCTCTTTTTTTAACTTAGAAATTAACATTTCTACCACATGAAGATGTTCTATATAACAGTATTGTTTTACAAAGATCTAACTTTCTTTTTTAAAATTCATTTCACAAGTGTTTTGCTCTAAGAGAATGTTTATCTGATCTCCTAAGCTGCATCTGACTCACATTTCAACAATTGTTAATTTTTCTTTTGAATTCTTATAAAATTGAATATGACTTCATTCAGTATTTTTTTTCTTATCATCCCAGTGTCTGTATAGTGAGTAAAACATTTTAGATTTGTTCCTCCAATTATTTAAAATTTGTATCATATTTTCATAATGTTTAATTTAAATTTCCTTTTTTTGTTTCATAACTTTCACAAGCTTGCCGGTCAACTTTTCTTACATAGGCTTTAAATTCTCATCTTCACTTACTCCTTTCTGGCACAACAATTCTTTAATACGTTATTATGTGTATCCATGTCTTACACTCTTATATTATACAAATATTTTTAATTTTTTCTTCTTGAGAAAGTCATGTTTTTCACTATGCTATCAAAAGCCAATTATTTATTTTCGGTTTTCATAGACAGCAAACTAATAATTTATACTTACATCATTGGATTTTCATCTTTAATAGAATATATGTAGAGTTGTCAAGGCATTCAGTGATTCCTTCTCTCTTAATTCTATCCAGTGTCAGTAGATTTTGTTGCATCTGTATTCATTCATATGAATGATTCATCTTCTTCCTACATCTGATTCACATCTCTATTCATCACTATTCGTTTAATGCAAGCAATCTCTACATCTTAATGCAACAATATTTGCCCCATTTCTAGACATTTGCTGATTAAATTCCACAAGTTTCTGGATATGAATTGTTTGATAAGCAATGCCATGTTGACATTTCAGCTGGTTCTGAGTATTTTTGATGCACAACATGACTGCTGCTCTCTTCGTTAGATGCAGTGATTGATGAAGGCTGAGACAATCTGTTTCTCTATCCACAGCTACCTGTTCACCTCTCGAGTTCACTTGTGAGAATGGCCAGTGTATTTCAAGTGCACTACGCTGTGATGGTCGCGTAGACTGCCAAGATAGAAGTGATGAAAGGCGTTGCCGTAAGTCATAGACCTCTCATGTTATCACCACTGTATGATTACAGCTCCAGTCATTGTCAACACTTTGGAGATATTGAGAACAACTTTGCTGTAGTGCAAGTCATTTGATGAGTTATGCCCACAGCCATTATAATTTTTTTTTGATTAATACATAATTTTTTTTGGCACAGCTTTAATGAGACTAAAGTGGTCTAAGAGCCTGGTCACTATGAGACAAACAAAAAAAAAAAAAAAAGTGGGCTTTTAGGCAGATGAGTTCTTAGGCAGACTGAAAAGTAACACAACCTGATTGACCTCAGATTGTCTTCACTACTATGAGTAATTGATCATTATTGTTAGTTAAACTTATATCTATGTGTATAAGTACAGTCTTCTTCCCTGTCTGCATCTTGTAATTAGAGCTACAATTACTGATCTTTCTTAGCATATAATTACATCAAAAATGCCTAGCATTTAAACAGTGAGTGAGTTTTCACAAAACAGCATCACTGTTGAATGAAAACATGATATTGCTTTGTTACCCTATGGATAATCACACGGGTGACTCAAGTGTTTACGATTAACCAGCCGACCAAAGAAGGAAAACAACTGGTCAGTCAGGAGGCTAAACTTATGCCTCCTTGTTGACAGAGCCAATTTCAAGGGCTGTCTGACATGTTATCAAACAAAGAAATCCTCATGGGTTAGTCCACAATGTGGCCTGCTTATGCAGTCATACATCATCCATGATTCCTGCTCCCTTAACCCTGTCCCCATTTTTCTACCCATCTAGCACTTGTGTCTCTCTCGGGTGGACAATATGTGAAATGACAGCATAAGTACTCTTGGCCCGACATTGGGTTCTCAGGCAAATTTTTTATTTGTGAATGGGTTCTTAGAGGGGTAAATTATAGAGAAAAAAATTCTGTATTGCAGCAGAGGTGGGTTCCAGGCTCTTAGGTTGCAGGTACTTAGGTGGAGACCACTATGTCATTGCTATAGCTTTAATGCTCAGAAAAGCTGTGAAAATCATTTGCCTTTTGGCATAAGTCTGACATTTGTCATTATTTTAGAGCAGTGACAATGTTTTAGTCAATCTTAACAGTACGGAATGTTCTGTATGATTGAAAGCTACAAACTGTAGTATAAAATTTTGATTCATTTTGAACTATGTCAGTTGGAATTAGGTGTAGCAGTGTATGTCTAGTGAAAATACAAAATTGTGGTAGTAAAATAGGCATCTCATTTCCAGTTTTTGGCAAAAATTACTTTTTACATTAAAACAAAAGAAACTGAAGAAATAATGCATAAAAACCTCAGCAGTGGAAGAATGAAGCTGTGCATAATTAAAGCCATATATGACAGAAATAGTTTCTGCACTCTGTTTGTGTCACTATGTATTCATGATATAGATACAGCCACAGAATGCAAATATTTTTCTTTCTCTTGTTTTGGTTAGTGATTCTCGCCCCCACTAATATCGTGAAACCCTTTTTTCCAGCTAAAATTATAGTATGCAGTACATTTCCATAGCTTAACTGCCTCTGTAGTAAAGAAGTATCTGTGACATATAGTTAAGAAAAATTGTCTTTTGTACCTCAGGTGTAATTCTTTTCTGCATTAACATTCCTGATTCAAGTCCCCAATTTTTGGTGATATTGGAGGAACTTGTATTTTTTTGTTTTTGCTTTGTGTTTTCACTCTTTGTTTGACTAATGAAAGAATCTCTCCTTCTCCCCCCCCCCCCCCCCCCCCCCTTTGTTTTTTTTTTTTTTTTTTTTTTCAACTTATACTAGCATGTACTGAGGGTGAGTTTACCTGTGTCAGTGATGGCCGCTGCCTGCCACCTGGCTACCAGTGTAATGGCAACCCAGACTGTCGTGATGGCAGTGATGAAGAAAACTGTGGTAAGTTTAAAAAAAAAGGATAAAAAACAAATGAAATGGTAATCAAGGGTGAGGGTGGGAATGGGGGAGGAGATGAGGGGAGGGGGATGAAAGAGGTGGAAGGAAGAGAGGTGGGGGGAGGAGGGGACTGATTTGAAACTGGAAAAGGATTATCTTGCTTCTTTTGACAACCAAAGCTGTGAAGTGTTTTGATTCCTTTGATGATCACAGCCATAACTTGATTCTTTTTGCCATGATGGCTAGACTTACCTGGATTTATATTATCACTGCAGGCAAAACCTCTTTGTTTCTTTAGATCACCACAGTTATAACTTGTTTTGATTTTTTTTTTTTTTTTTACTACTACATACATACCAACAGATATGCCATGTGCACACACACAGACGTGTGTGCATGCACACACACACAATAAATCTGTAACAAAACCTATAAAAGACTTATGGACTCAAAAACTACTGAATGTATTCATGTAGAATTCGGCACCAAACATTGTTGCACATGGATCTGTGTTTCTATGTACATAAACCCCAAAAAAAGCTTGTTATCTTTGATGTTATTCAAAAAATGTGATAATAATTGATGGTGCTTGATCTGGTTTGCACATACGATAGTATGACACATTCAAAACATGTTTTCTTTGAGTAACATTCAGTTTTGTCAACCAAAATATCAACATCGAGGTGTGCATGCTTGCCATACACTTTCAGTCGCAGTACTATTTAAAAACCTCCTATGAGGGCCGTGGGTTCCCTTCAAGTATAAAATTTGTACATATATACAACCATATACATATATGTATTTTACCTAAAGAGCCTCTGCAATGTGAAGCTGGAGAATACCGCTGTAATGATGGATCTTGCATAAATGAAGAGTTTCTCTGTGATGGTTTTCCTGACTGTGGAGATGGAGAAGATGAATACACTTGTGGTTAGTTATTGATGGCTAAATATTGTGTATAAAAATTATGTGGAACAAAATACTTGAAAGTTTTAAAAATCATTTCCCATAGCGAATGGTAGTATAAGATCTGGAAAAAAGCTCATTTTAGAGACAATGTCTTTTGAGCAGTTCCTTTTCATATCAGACTGTTGAGCAGACTTCTCTGTCAGAGCACAGGAATTATAATCACCATGTAAACAGCCATTTTACTCTGAACTGAAATTGAAGAAATATATAATTCACATTGCTTTTAGTTATAAACTAAATAAGACTGTGGAATAATTCCTTTAACCAAATTTTGGAATAAAGCCAGATCATTTCTTCACTTGGTTTTAAATTTTCATAAGCCAGATCATGGCAGAACATTTTGAGAGAATGTTGAGAAGGAAACACAAGATCAAGAAGTTACAAATAATAACTCTATGCTGCAACCTGGCACGATTTTGACAAAAGCCATGCTGAGACTGTCCTGTTGTTGGCTGAAAAACTAGAACACAACTCACTTTGCATATTCCCCCAGGGCTGTCCTCCAGATATGGGTAAATGAGACTTTATTGAATTGTTATTTGGAAGCTGGATTGATTTTTCTTCCTTTTTTTGTTTTCTTTTTTTATTGATAGCACAAGACTGTAATGAGAATGAATTCCGCTGTGGTGACGAGACATGTATTCCAATCTCACGCCGCTGTGACAGAAGATTCGACTGCAGTGACAGGAGTGATGAGGAGAACTGCGGTAAATTGAACATTTTGATTATCATCATCACCATCATTTTATAACAATAAAATAGAACTGTCGGACCGGTAACTAGCAAAACAATTCAAGAAAAACAAATAACACAGAAACCTATAACTTGTGATGGTCAAATTTCTGCCAAATTTTCGAGTCAACTTGATTCTTCTTGACTAACATCATTGGGGTGCCGTGCAAGAGACAGTGGTCAAGGATCTCCATTGCTCTTGGTCTTCTGCTCTTTATAGCAATATGAAGAAAAACTAAACCGGTTCATTCTAGTCTGACCCTGAATGGTCTGTCTGTCTCTTAACTCACTTTTATTTATGAAGAAAAATATAGTGTGGGTTTGAAAGGTGCAAACACTTGGTGGATGGAAAGTCTGAAAGGTGTAAATGGTTTTATTAAGAAAGTGAAAGAAGATCATTTGATTATCAGTCATGTCTGTCTTTTATCAGTTTACTGCCCCAAAAGTGATAGGCATCATATCCCCCTGTTCTTTGTTTTATATTGGACACTTTGCTTTATCATAAAAATATTATGTTGTTTGGAAGGATGTATTGATAAGATCGTCATCATCTGTCGCTGTCACCCATTTTAGACATATTTAGGGATTCTGGTGGTAATATAATAGCACCAAATACATTCCCTGACATCGCACAGTTGTAGAAAAATTTAAGAAAAAGTACAGGCAATAGTAGTAGTAGAAAACAGTCATGCATATTTCCAGTTAGGAATAGAAAATAAATGAAATACTAAACAACATTTTTTTTTGTAGATACTAGAAACATTAAGAAGATATTTTGTCTATGCCATTTTGATCAGTAATAGAGGTGGAAGCATGATTGTCAAAGGTAGTAATTTAGAATGGCATTTGCTGAAGTAATTAAATCTATTTCTTTGCTGATGAAAATTCTACAGCTCGCGAATGCACAGCAGAAGAATTCAGGTGTGACAATGGCCAATGTATCAGTCGCAGAGCTCGTTGTAACAGACAGTATGACTGTGATGATCTCTCTGATGAACAAAACTGTCGTAAGTTCATTCATCTGTTAACATTTATGCTGAAAATAAGGGTTGGGAAGATGAATTGCAAGTTGTATGGAAAACTTATAGAGTTTTTTGTTACAACCACTGTGTCTTGGCATAGGTAAAACTAAATTATGGGCATATTTGTATTGATTATGCAGTTTTTTTTCAAGGACAGTGAAGGAACAGGGGGCACAGGGCTAGCTTTATAAGTATTGCAAAGTACGCAATCTAGAAAGAAATACGCAAAAAAAAAAAAAAAATAGAAGTAAAACAACTTAGTACTATTTGAGATTTGATATGATGAAATCAAGTGCTTGTCAATTTTCGGGCATACAAAATGATTGGTGTCACAATAAAGCTTATTCCCTTCCTTTTGGTGAAAAAAATCTTTGTTCTTCCATGAATACAATGGTTTTTTAGCATTTCCTATCTGAAATACATCTTTAAATTGACATGGAAGGGTTTTGTGAACAAAAAAATAATTCCGTCAAACATTCATGTGCTCCTGGTTTCTCTGGTTGTCTCAATTTGACAATTGCCTGATTTCATTATGTCATATCTCATATGTATTTCCACTCCTCATTTGGTATAATAAGACTGAACAGACATTGGTGAGTTAATGGTCACTACCCAAACTATCATCATCTTAAGAGGAAATGGATATATGGAGTGAAAGATTCATTCAAATTTGTTGTTTTTCTCAACTATTATTCATAAGAGAACCCTAGCAATCTGTTTTATGATAGTGCTGATCAGTGGTAATTGTCTTTCTCTAGCCCTATTACTTTCCTCTGGCTTATTTAGGAGGCTTTTTTTATCAGGCACAGAACAGATGGAAGAAAAATCCACTATACTCAAATTACTTGAAATTTCATCACATAAACAAAGATTGAGAAAATTCTTATCATCAGAAGAAAGTAAATTCCTTGCACCATGTGATTTTCAAATACTTGTCTTTACTAGTTTGTTCAACAACCCTTTTTCTTACAGAGGAAGTAATCAGACTGTATATCCTACAGTTAAAAGTACCCGTCAGGATTAAATACCACTTATGACAGACTACTGATAAATTGAAAATAGGCAGCTCTTGTCCTATCTTGTGATGATTAATTTCTAATATTTTCCTTATTTTTTTGCAAAGTCGTCGTCAGTGTCACCCCACAAAACGTGATTGTCAGGGCTGGCACCAGTGCGTCCTTTGAATGTCAGGTATCAGGTGGCAGTGCCCAGAGGATTGAATGGTCAAGAGCTGGTGGAGTGGTGAGTTATTTTAACCGCCTGAATAGGATACACCTGTGCAAATTCAGTACACCAAATGTAATACAAACAAACAAAAACAGAAAACAAAACAAAACAATAAGAATGACACATGCTCGTTTAGAAATTTAGAGTAAAAAAAATTTTTTTTTTTTTACAAGAATGATCTATGAAATTTTGATTTTTCAGATTAGAAGCAATTAATACCAATTAAAAGATTTCATTTTGAAAGACATATTATTCTGACATGGAAAGCCAAGCCTTCCATGACACACTTAAGAAGTGATTCTGATCAGAGCCATGTTTCATTCAAGATAGTATTCTTGGGAATCACAGATTGTAAATAAATATTCAAGTGTTTTAAAAATGTTTTGACATTCAAGAAATGAATGATAGAAATTTCTATTTGATGATCGAATACTGTAAGGATAGGACATTCGTGGTGGTGTATGGAAGAGCAAATGTTCATGATCATGCTACAGTCACGACGGGTATTTCTTTTTAAGATCCAGACTTATGTTACCTGTGGTCTTCCCTACACAGATGGCTTAGTCTAACAATGAGTTTTTTTTGCTTTGTTAATTTAGTGTTTTATTGACATCTACCATATATATAGTGGAGGCTTCTTTTGTGCAGATCTGTTTATATCCATCTTCTGAGAATAGCTAAAACTTACTCTTGACAATGTAGGATGACTGTGATGAAATGCAGCTATAAACATGTATTTTATTCTGCATTCTTTACCAGCCTTTGCCACCTCAAGCAACATTCACAAGGACAAGAATTATGATTCCCAACCCCCGACCAGAAGATTCAGGGCAATATATTTGTCAAGTCATCACATCTGCAGGAACATTCCAGGCTACTGCTGTTCTGGATGTACAATACAGTAAGTCAGCCTTTATTTCCAAGCCTTTACTAGTTTAAAACGTATTTGTCCGTGTATTCACTAAATGTTCTGATATTAAGTTTTGCTGATTTAATGTAGATTACAGCTGAATTTTTTTACCCTGCACTCTGACTTGTGCAGTATTGTAAATTGGCCTTTCTTGTTCAGACCTTCACTGGTTTGTAGCATACTTTTCACGAACTGAACAGTATTATTATTTTTGTGCCAGGTTTTGCTTAGGAACTGTAAGCTATAGCTGGATGTTTGTGCTCAGAACGTTCCCTCCAACCCCCTTTTATTTTTCTCTCCTCAAACAGATATTTCAGTACTTGTCACAAGAAATGTTATTAATTAGAGTATAGAAGCAAGTTTGTAATTGCAAGTGAGAAATATTTCCCACAGCTTTGATTTCCTTATATTCATTTAATAGTTTGTTCAATTCAGTTGAAACTGAAAACGAAAAAGTGTAATATTTGTTGACCGACAAATTGGAATGAATGAGAAATCACAGGAGACTTTAGAGAAAACTTGCTGACCTTCACTGGCTCAGACTATGGATATCTCACCTCAGAAGAGTTATAATGATTTATTAATCACAGTGAAGAACACCCCTTTCCCTGTCCAGCAACACCACATGTGGAAACTGTGACATCACATTATATCATTGAGTCATGTGGCATTTCAATTTCTCATCACTGAATTATTGAACTTTGATTTAAAAAATTGACAGCAAATGAAGACAGGCATATTCTTCAATGGTGCTCTGCCAGTTACCGACAAAAAATGAGTGTGTCATACTCTGTCACTCATAAGTGCAATTTCATAGCTTTCATTATGACAGTGACAGTGAAAAAACATATTAAATAACTAAGAATCTTTAATTCTCTATAGAAATGAAAATCTAGGACATTCAATGGGATTCTAAAATAGCTTACGTTGAATATAGTCAAGATACAAAAATAAGTTTCAAAATGTGTAAATTTGTGTTGGAGAAATGTAAAAATAATATTAATGTGTTTGGTTGTATTGAAGTGAGCTAAATGTTGTAACTGATTACTACATTTTTTAAAAAAAATGAAATTTCAAAACAAAATTTTCATACTGGCAATTAAACATTGTCTCACCTCTTCCATTCTTGTTATTACTTTGACAGTTGGCCCACCAACAGTACCTCCAGACTCTACAGGTCCTTGTGGAAGGGATCAATCCACATGCCGTAATGGAAATTGTATTCCAAGAGACTATGTCTGTGACATGGAAAATGATTGTGGAGATAACTCAGATGAAGAGCAATGTTGTAAGTGTCACTTCTATTTGGAAATATTTGCTGTTTGGCTGGAAATGATGCAGATATTCTTTAAATAAAGTGATAAAATTTAAGGGTCTACCACTCTTAGATATTATGGATAGAGAACACCTGAT
This sequence comes from Peronia verruculata, assembly GCA_038406235.1. Taxonomy (NCBI): domain Eukaryota; kingdom Metazoa; phylum Mollusca; class Gastropoda; order Systellommatophora; family Onchidiidae; genus Peronia; species Peronia verruculata. The sequence continues at coordinate 5,080 of JBCAUA010084648.1, read as the reverse complement.
TTATTGTACAAAGGATGACCTGACATATTGTATAAAGGAGACTAAAAGGCCTAAATTGAGATAACTTGGAACTTGTATGTTGATAATTAGGGCTGAAATTTTCAGTGAGATATTGCGTGATATTTGCTCTGTTATATTCCTCAGCTGTGCCACTGCCTTGTGAACCAAATGAGTTCAGGTGTAGAAATGGCCGTTGTGCTATGAAAATCTGGCGATGTGATGGAGATGATGATTGCTTTGATGGTTCTGATGAAGAAAAATGTCGTAAGTAACTTTGCATGAAAAAAATTGGCATTTATTCACATGAAAATTGTATATATGGCGGATTGCACAGAACAGTGTGTCATAGCAAAACCATTATTCAAAGCCATTATCTTCTCACAATGTCTATTTGTATGTTGTTATCTTACTTTTTCCTTTTAGCTGTGTCGTTAAAGAACCTGGAAAACAGAAACATTTTCTTGAAGGGCTGTAGATGCTCCTTAACTCTTTGAATCCTGTTCAGCTGTGCCTGAAAACTACCTGTCCCTGGCCTCCTGGGCGAAGAATGAAGATATCTCGTTTCATATCTTTTGTAATCTCGTTTCATATCTTTTGTAAACACAAGCCTCAAATGCGATCATGGGCACAGATATTTCTAATCAATGTAGTCCTAAATGTCCTTGCCTCAACGGGACCCATTAGATCTATTTTTAACTGTACTTGATGCATAGGACTGGAGTAAGTGTGTCAGCCAGGTCTATCGGGCTGTGGGGTATTTGCCGCCGGAAAATCTGGTCTGGCATACAGGGCTGTAGAGTTCAACAGGTTATACCCTACATGACCCCTTAGAGCAATTTTGAATTTTTACTTTTTTTGCCCTGAGAAAGTGAATGGCCAAAGTTGCTCTGTGGAATCTGCCATATCTGACTCTGTGATCAACACTATGTCATGGTGCACAAGGAATTCATCTACATTATGAGTTCATGACAGCACGTATGATATTGCCTACAGCAATGGCATTTTTTAAATTGTGGAAAGATAGATTATTACTTATAGTGAAAATCCGAAATTTTTGTTTTGTCTTTACATTTATTTTACATTTTCCAATATTTCATGTGGTTATGAGGAATACTTAGTATTTTGTAATTGTAAAAGAATCCTTTAAGCACACCCATGTTTTATGTTATGTGTGTTCCAGCACTTTCATCTTTTTAACTCACATGTGGTAATCTTTCATGTGCACAAAACTTTTATCATCATTTTGGAAGTCCTCATTATTTTATAAAATACAAGAGAGCTGTCAGACCGGCAACTGGCAAAACAATTCAAGAAAAATAAATAACATAGAAATCTATAATAAACAACTTGATTGTGATGATAAAATATGCCAAATTTTTTAGCCTGCTTGGCTCTATGTCAGGGCAATAATAAAAACATATAAAATCACATAAAACATATATAACATATAAAATGGAAGTCTCCATTATTATGTTCAAGTATGAGAGGACAGTTATATGAAAAACAACACCAACAGCAAGAAACCTACTAAATTGAACAAGGGATAGAAATGTGTCTCATATAATCACCAGTGACTTGTAATTTGGAAAAGGACAGTTAATATGAGTTGTGTTGCTTCAACTTTAGCTTCAAGGCAGCTTGGGGATCCTTGCGAAGCTCACCAGTTCACTTGCAGGACCCCTACCGACAACCAGTGTGTCCCAGCCTCCTACCAGTGTGATGGAGAGATTGACTGTCAGGATAGAAGTGATGAAATTGGCTGCAGTAAGTTTTGCTCATCGAACCCTTTACAAATAAAAGATATATGATCTACCTTGTTTGTCCATGTCATACTTTTTTGTTTAATGACACATAAAACTCCATTATATGATGTAGAAGATATTTTGTTTCTGTGCATTTTCTGTTCATCATCTACTAGAGTTCATATAAAGTTCTTTGGGGGAAAAGGATTATTATGTGTACTTCTGTTAAAAATTTTTTCTTTCTTTTTTATAAAAATGTTGGACTTGAAGAAATGAAATTGGTTGCAGTCAGTTTATAATCCTAAAGTCATTTTTAACACTTATCTTTCAGACACTTTTTTGTTTATGGTCTGCTATAAATTTAAACGTGAGGTTTTACAATAGTAAAGACTGCACTTTTCCCTCCATTCTTTTTTTTTTTTGTTCTTTGTTTGTTTTGTTATGCCATCTTTGACAAATTTTACTCATGGAGAAAGTTATTTGAAAGATAAAACATCATCAACATTGCCTCAATCATATTTGTTTTCCACTGACTGCCATGGTAGAAGGAAAGAAATTCCTGCAATAATATAACTATAAAGCTTCTTTTCATCAAAAAGACTCGTATATCTTTCAAACACTTATTGTTCATGGCCTGTCACTGACTGCAGCACAGGTTATGAATTTCCTTAGAGGACAAACAAAAAAATATCCCAAAACAACAACAAAACCATTACTTATTGTGTCTCTCTCTTCTATTACATAATTTATTAAACTGGCCAGAGTTTTGTGTTGCAACTTGTTGTCTAGAGAGAAGAGCAGAATGGAAAAGGACTGTGATGGCCCCATGGAAGATATGATGGTGCAGGAAGGATTTCAGATTTCAGATTGTCATCTTAAAAACAAAATAAATACATGTACTGTGTAAAGAATGTCAAATTAACATAAAATATGACACCCCTTATCAAAGCATTTGAAAATAAAGAAAGCTTTAATTGTTTGAAAAGGGATTTTAATTTGTAATTGATAATTTCTAATACCAAACTTTTGCACATACAATATTTTTTATTCTTTCCACAGGAGAACCAACCATCACTGTCCCTCCTGTTCCTGAGATTACTGTGGAGATCAATGGCACTTTCACCATCATCTGTGAGGCTGTGGGTGTTCCCACACCTCTGATTGTGTGGCGACTTAACTGGGGTAACATTCCATCTGGAGACAGGGTCAGCGAGACCAGCCAAGATGGCCGTGGTGAGCTGGTCATTCGCAATGCCATCCCAGAGGATGCTGGAGCTTACACTTGCGAGGCCCTCAACAACCGAGGCAGCATCTTTGCTGTCCCAGATGCCCTCATCATTGTGAGACGTGAGTAAAATTAGTTGATTATGTTTGCGGTTGAGATGAACATTATAAATGTCATAATTGGAAATTTCGTGGATGTAATTAATAGGCAATGTCTGAAACTGATTATGCCTTATCTTTGCCGGGAGTGAAAACATTATGAGTTGAATTACTATACATTGTTGCAATGCAAATGTGCATTGTATATGTTGCAAATGGAAATGTCAGTTGAATTTGTTGACAATATTTGGAATAGAAATGTGCTTTATATATATTACGAGTGGAAATACCGTGTGTTGAATTAATGGATAGTATTTGGAATAGAAATGTGTTTTAAATGGCAAATAATCAATGAAGACAGTATTGTAAATAAAAATGTGACTTAAGGCTATGAGTGGAATTAATAAGTAGCATTTGAGCCCAAAAAGTACTCTTTTCACATTGTATGAAATGAGTCAGAATTAATGTCAAAGTCAAAGGAGATTTTGTTAAGAATATTGGATTTCCTGACCATGGAGTCACAGGGGATAACTTTTGATATAAATATCTCTGCACAGAAAAGTCATAACTGTACCAGAATAATTCTGAGAAACAGACATTCTGCAGTCATTTCAAGACACTATTAAATTACTTAAAAATGCTTTCACTGAATGAGGCTTCTTCATCACTTTGATCAAGGGTTGGCATACATTTGGGGCTACAAGGCCATTTCAGAGTGTTGAGAGGGCACACTAGGTGAGAAGAAACAAGGTGTTGGAGGAAATGTGTTTTTGGGGGGGGAGGGGGGGGGGGTCCTGAATTATGGATTTTGCTCAAAATATGTCATTTTGGGTTTTTGTTTTCTCTTAAAAGCCCTGCCTTTTCTGTATATAAGAATGGTATCAAAAAGTAGATATGTGTTTGACCAATGGTCATTCAGTGGTAGGCCTAGGCTGTTGTCAACCAGGATTTGGCTCCATCTGGCTGCTACATGCAATCGTAAATCATCGCTATATTATTGTATATAGGCAAAAAGTGCATTAGACACTTGATTATGACCTCTTCTAGCAATATCATGAACCCCAGTGCCAGGGATGGACATTGGGGACTATGAGGCAAAAAATTGCTGACCATGCGGATTATCAGTGTAAGTGTTCTAAAATTAATTTACACGTCCAACAAATATTGAAATTTTTCTTCCTTTCTGCTGCTTCAGAGCTCAGTTGTGGACTATATGCCATAGTGAAAGAGAAGACACTCTTGGTTTGGACATAAAAAGATATGGGGAGCACATATAGGCCCTCAAGAACCCGGGTATTTACTCTATGTGAGCCCTTATAGTGATGGGGGGTAGGGAGCAAATCCAAGAAAAGATACTCTCAGAAAGGCAAGAAACAGCAACAAGAGACACAGGAATCATGTGGAGAGGGCTAGAATGTACAAAAAAGCTGTTCTGAGACTGAAAGCCAAAAACAATTCTCCATTTTTTGCTGAAAAAAAAAAACTTCAAACATGTTTTTTCTCAAAACCCATCTTTTGGACAGTATTTTGCTATCTACTTTTTTGTTTTGTAACTGATTCTAACCAAATTTGGTACACATCATTTTCATTACAAGACCAGAAGACATACATATGCGAAGCCAATTCGGTCAGTAAGTTTTAAAGAAAAATGGATTTTTAGTGTGAAAAAATGGCAAAATTTGATTTTTTGTTATATTGCATTTTCAAACATTTCTAGAAAATGTTCTATCATATAGGACGGGCTAAAAATATGCAATGTTTTAGATATTGTGTCAAACAATGTGTTTATTAAGTTTTATCAATTTTCATTGAAATTCGACGGAGGAGATTGATTTTAAAAACAGTCAATTTAGAGACGGTAAAATCCAATACAGTGGCGTTTCTATGGTAACTGTATGAAAAAGTTTATTTTTTTCTACTGCTTTCCTCTAATTTGAACCTGCTGAATTCGATGGAGAAGGTTAAAATAGTCTATCTTTAATCATAAAAAAAATAATCACCTCCATAACGCTCCC